>LGRX02009032.1:0-32784 GCA_001247695.2 Cymbomonas tetramitiformis
GCTGCCCGCCTGCGCCGTCACGGCAGCACATAGTGCATGCTCTGCCGGCTCGCAGCAGCTGCCCGCCTGCGCCGCCATTGCAGCACACCGTGCGCGCTCCGCCAGCTCGCAGCAGCTGCCCGCCTGCGCCGCCACTGCAGCACATTGCGCGTGCTTCTCCAGCTCACAGCAGCTGCCCGCTTGCGCCGCCACTGCAGCACATAGCTCGCGCTCCTCCAGCTCGCAGCAGCTGCCGGCTTGCGCCGCCACTGCAGCACATAGTGCCCGTTCTTCCAGCTTGCGGCAGCTGCTCGCTTGCGCCGTCACGGCAGCACATAGTGCACGCTCTGCCGGCTCGCAGCAGCTGCCCGCCTGCGCCGCCACTGCAGCACATAATGCGCAATGATCTGCCGGGGCAGCAGCCGCACTGCGTGCGCGATTGGCTCCCAGAGCAGCGCCCGCACATAGTGCGCGTTGAGCTGCCTGAGCAGCGGCCGCACATAGTGCTCGTTGGGCTGCCGGAGCAGCGGCCGTGCTGCATGCGCGATGGGCTACCGGGGCAGCGGTCGCACTGCATGCGCCATGAGCTACCGGGGCAGCGGCTGCATACAGTGCGTGATGGGCTACCGGGGCAGCGGCTGCACTGCATGCGCCAAGGGCTGCGGAGGCAGCGGCCGCACTGCATGCGCCAAGGGCTGCGGGGTCAGCGGCCGCACTGCATGCGCCATGCGCTGTGAGGTCCGCATGAGTTGCAGGAGCGGCGAGGTCTGCGCGAGCTACCGGGGCAGCGACCGCATTGCATGCGCCATGGGCTACCGGGGCAGCGGCCGCACTGCATGCACCATGTGCTACCGGGGCAGCGGTCGCACTGCATGCGCCATGAGCTACCGGGGCAGCGGCTGCATACAGTGCGTGATGGGCTACCGGGGCAGCGGCTGCACTGCATGCGCCAAGGGCTGCGGAGGCAGCGGCCGCACTGCATGCGCCAAGGGCTGCGGGGTCAGCGGCCGCACTGCATGCGCCATGCGCTGTGAGGTCCGCATGAGTTGCAGGAGCGGCGAGGTCTGCGCGAGCTACCGGGGCAGCGACCGCATTGCATGCGCCATGGGCTACCGGGGCAGCGGCCGCACTGCATGCACCATGTGCTAAAGTCCCACTTGACGTTGACGGCTCGAAACCTTTCGGTACGCACTTCAAAGGCGAGCTCACTGGAGGGAGGAAAGGTATACCTTTACTTCAACTAGATTTCTTCGTGAACAACCGAACTTGGTCGGAGGCTGGGAAGACTACTTGGAAGGGACTGAGCGACGTTTACGGTAAACAGAATGTTCTGGCTCGTTCAATGCACTGCCTGGGTGAATATGTCTGTAAAGACGAGGAGTGTGTGTTCTTTCAAGTTGGAGGCAAACACTTCGTGAAGCGAATGTCGCGCACGACCGGTAAAAACGAGGAGGACTTCCTTGGGCACAAGGTATATATTTCTGTTTTCGTGAAACACAAACCTTTGTTTCCACCGATAGCTTGGGTAGCTTCCTAAAATAAACTTCGTGCTTTACAGGTGCATGGTCCGGCTTGCCCCAAGTGCCAAACCCCTACCGAGTACGTTGCTTGTTCCGCTCGTGCCATCGCTGCACGTGTCGACCTGGAGGACGTAACAGGGTGTCTGCTATTTTTCGAGCACAAGGGTGTGCACACTTGCACTCCTGTGCAGAAAAAAGGAAAAGCAATTCTTTCACCCGACACGCAGGAAGCGATTGCGAAAGTCGTGCCGACTTTTGGGAACGCTAGTGGAGAAAAACTGAAAGCTGCCGCGACAATGAAAGCCTTCCAGAAAATGCTTTCCTCTGACGAAGGGTCCCTGGAAGATGTCTTCAAGGTTGCGAGGGAGGTTCAAGACCAACGCGCAGTCAAAGAGGAAGTCCTTAAAGCCAAGGCGAACACCGGGAAGCGCCCCATGCAGAAGGATGCGGACATCGAGTGGAGAGAACTGGATCGCATGTTGAAGAAGAAGAACTTGAGAGTCTTCCACTTCGACCGCCATCCCCTCAAGTTCTTCATGTCTCCTCTGGACATTCCATGGTGTCCGGCTGAAATCATGTTGCTGATGGACCGGCGCATCGGCAAACCTCCCTTCAACACCGCGGCATGTTACTCCGATGCGGGGCATAGTTGTGTGAAGAGTTCAGCAGTTGAGCAGGTATGGTTTGTTTTCACCTCCAAGTTTCCAAAATAACACGTTGTTACTCAAAACATTCTGAGAATAAATGTCTTCGACAGATGTGCACGGTGATCCACGGCATCGGTATACTGAAGCTAGCTACCTTCCCTTTATGTATCCGTGCGTGAGATATTCAAGGCACACACAATCATACCCCACACAGATACGTGTATCCGGTTCTGGGGTATCCAAGGCTCACGCATATCTGACTCACTGAGACATATGTATCTGTGAGTGGGGTATTCAAGGTGTCGCAGACGCGTGTGTATGATGGTACGAATATTCTCGGAATCGAGCAACCTTAACACTCGCGGCTGGTCATAAGTTCGTCATTAACATTCACTGGTGCCGGTAACTGTTCAAGCAATTCTCAACACAGCACAAGATCGTAGAGCTACAATTTATTTTTTAAAATTCTGATATCCTGAGATCGAACGCTAAGCTCTTTCATGCAAGCCCAGATTTCCAACAAAAAAGTATAAAAACAGCAGTAAAACATATTCATCAAAATTGATATAATAACCACAAAATACGAATTATTGTGTACAAAAGCTGTGAGCAGAACTGTCTTAGCACTCTAGCACTGGCACGCGAACAGCCACCTAGTACTTGCGAAGCAAAACAATAATGAGCCCACTAGCCTGACCTACGGTCAGAGCTTACTTATATCTCAATGCTCTGTCACATTTCCCAAAACTGTAACGGGTTCTAGCCCTCAAATCTTCATCTGGCCAATGGAAAGTCATTATTCCATGCCAGCTCTAACAATGTTACCGTTTACCACATTCTGACTGACACGTCAGTGGCAAAGGAGTCACTGCCATCTTCATCTTATCATTCCCTGGTCACCCGATAATGACCATATCTTCTCTGGCAGGTCTGCATCTCTCAGGCGGTCATCTTAGCAAAGCCTGTCACGCTGTCACCTCTGTCACGCGTGTCACCAGCTGGACAAACCCGGCGCGGTACCATGAGAAGCCGGCGTTTGTTACAGCTGTCGCAAACGCGTGTGTATGATGGTACGAATATTCTCGGAATCGAGCAACCTTAACACTCGCGGCTGGTCATAAGTTCGTCATTAACATTCACTGGTGCCGGTAACTGTTCAAGCAATTCTCAACACAGCACAAGATCGTAGAGCTACAATTTATTTTTTAAATTCTGATATCCTGAGATCGAACGCTAAGCTCTTTCATGCAAGCCCAGATTTCCAACATCCCCCATCTGTAGCTGCTGCGTGCAGTAGCACAGACTCAAATATGGGCTTGTTCAGCATACTGGGTCGTATCACCATCTGCCATGAACTTACCCAAACTGAAAGTGAACATACCAATGCCTTCACCTTCTCCACCCTGTAACATCCTGGCTCTGACCAGCGGATTCTTGAACACCAAGACCCACATACACCTGCGGCCAATAGGTCCATGTTCCAGATGCCCAATCACATGCAAGCGTCCCGTCTGACTCAATCGTCTGAAGTACGCAGCCCTGCTCTCGGTCATGTCTGTCAAGTAGTAAGATGGAACGTGGACACATGCCACCACACGACTGGCCATCACTGCCAATGGAAACGCGATATCCAGCGCTGCAAACCAAGGTGAAGTCACCACTGCGTCACAGACACCATACTTCTCCTTCCATATGCGATAGTTACCTGGCTGAAGTGCGTCATGCGCCTCAGACCAACCCAACTGAGAGTTCCAGTCATTATTCATAAATCTCAACTGCGGCCATTGCTCCACCATCACCTCACTGATGACCCCAGTACCTGCCCATGGGTCCCACACGCCATCGACGGACTTCCAGTCCACCTCTGTCGCCAAACGCCTCACCTCGGAGGGCACTGTGATGACCAGCTCAAGCCCCCACTGCAGTGCGCTAGCTTCTCTCACCTGAGCCTTGGTCATGTGTCTCAATTCTCCTCGCTTTTCAACTTCTTCTTCAGCCAAAGCAGGCACAAGAGGTGCATCCCTCAGCTGCCTTGCCATTGCCTTCTGTTCCCGATATTTCTTGCTCAGCACCGTGCGATGCCCCTCATTCCAGTGCCCTGGCATGAAGATCTGCACGGCCTCAGAGAGCTTGTCCTGTCTGCCCCAATCAATCTGATCTGGCATGTGAAGAAACATGTCCTCCTCATCCAACAGCATGTCCCTGGACGAGACGGCATGCCATGGCTGCGACTTACCTCCCTTCACCACACGACGAGGACCCACGTCTGCTGGAAGCAGGCGCATGTCCGAGGACAGCTTCTCGTTCAGCTGTTGTTCTTTAATTCCCAATCGGTCCTCCAGGGCCCAAGAGCTCTTGGTTTCCTGGGCTTGTACCTCAGCATTGGCGGCTTGCACCCTCGTGCCTAAGCACCCAGGACATAACCACTCGCCCTCTGGTACCTCATTCAATGCCGGGGTAAGACACCATAAATGGTACCCCTTGTTGCACGCGTCGCATAACAACATTTCTGCTTCTCCGTCCGTCTTCCTGCACACTTCACATGCAAGCAAGGTGTCTGCTGGGCACGGCTGCGCTGCAGTCATACTGGTCCTTCACCTGTAGGTGACATGGCGCGATGCTCTGCACAGTGCTCTTCTCTTTTAACTTGGTGGCGTCCTCAAGCACCACGACACCATCCCGCTGTATCTTGACCAGCTTCAAGATGGCGGACTTGGTCGCGACTTCCATGCCGCTGCGAGGCTTCTGCCTGATGTAGACGAAATCGCCCACCTTAAACTGGTGTGGCCTAGGCTCATAGCCCCCACCCCTTCTCCCTTCATAATGTAATGTATCACGATGTTGTGCGACCTCCAGGCTGCAACCAGCGTGCACCATCAGTCGCCTCACCACCTGTGCTCTCCGGAGGAGGTCCTTGACTCTGGCATCCTTCTCATCTTCGACCTCAGCACCGAAATCTATGCTGGGTGCCTGCTTCAAATCTGGCGGCACTACTGCCTCTTGGGCAAACAACATGGTGAATGGCGCCACCCCCGTGGACTCCTGGCGTGCTGCATTATAACTCAGCACTAGCGGCCAGAGCTGCTCATCCCACTCATAATCGAGACCCTTCTCCAAGGCAAGCTTCTTGAAGCAATACTTCATAGTGCGCACCACTCGCTCGGTCAGCCCATTGCCTTCTGGTGAGTCTGGTGAGGTGACTCGTCGGTCAATCAGGCAGTCTCTGCACAGCTGCTTGAACTCGCCCTCGAACTCCTTACCTCCATCCACCAAGCACTCTGCTGGCGCACCAAACACAGCCAGGACATGACTGCGAAATGCCGCTGCGATGGTCCTCGCCTCCTTGTCGGGAATGGGTACACAGACTATGAACCTGGTGTAGTGCTCAGTCATGATGAGCACTCTGTTGTTGCCAGCCTTGGTCTGTCTCCTCGAAGGCCATGCCAAATCCAGCGACCAGCGATACATGAACGACACGATCTCGAGGGGGGGTAAACATGCCTCCTCTCTCGCATAATGAGTTTTTACGCGCTGACAGGTCTCACACTGAGTGACCACAGCCTCCACGTCCTTCTTCAAATCGGCCCACCAATGGCGCTGCCACAAAAGATGCTGCGTACGCCTTATGCCCCAATGCCCAGTTCTGGAGTGGTATTCCTTGACCAATGCAAGACGGTCAGCAGGCTTAGGTATTCTCACCTCCTTGCCCGACAGCGTGATCATGTAGATCTCGTCCGTAGCCTCATCCCATCGATGTCGTGCTGCGCGTCTCCTCACACGACGAACTTCCTCCTCTGGCAACCTCACGCTGCCATTGGACTTCAACCATCTGAGGCACCATGCATCGTCGTGTACATCTCGATGCTTGTCACGGTCTACCTGCTGCTCGGCCACGCTGGCCATCAAGTCCTCGAATCTGGTGGTGCACGCCAACCTGGGGAGTCTCATCTCTGAATCTTTGGCAGGCGGACTCCAAGCAGGCACATCCACGCGCGCTGCTGGAGTTGCGCCCTCCTTCACGAAGTGGCTCTCGTGCCTCTGACGATACTGCTCCATGGCGTAGAGCTGCCACTCCTTCTTCTTCTTTTTCTTCTTATTCTTGGTTCCAGCCTTCTGTCGCTGAGCCCCAATTCCTTCTGCACCTTTCTGCCCTTGCGAGCACATTACCTGCAGCTTCTCTTCCCAGTCACGGTGAGTCATGGTCTTCGCCACCTGCTGAGTATATGCATTCGAATTCTCAACCCATTCCGCCAGCAAAGCTTGCCTCTGCTGAAGGTCCGACCTCGCGTGGTCTGCCCAGTTGTTGTCTACAGCGATGGGCTGTCCTGGGGAATTCTCTGCCTCTGGGGACTCCTCGCTATGAGGGAGCCCCTTCCTGCTCGCTTCTGCGACCGACATCAGCAGTTCCATTGCCCTGCGATCCATGGCCAGGCCCAGAATGCTTGCCAATTCTACGTCGTTCAGGCCATCGGCCATGCGTAGCTCACTTGCGCTGTAGCCCATGGCTCGCGCCTTCTCATCGAGGTTCACTTCTCGAGATTCTTCCTCGGCGTCTTCATCGTCCTGGTTGCGCACCACGGTGCCCATCCTTGCTCTTCTGAACGCTCTCGACCCTTGCGTTGCCATGATGGTGGGAAGTGCCCTCAGCGGTTCTCCCACCACGTTCACCACGTAGTGAGGCGAGCGGTATGTTCTTATCACTGGCCTGGGATGCCAGCCCTTGCATAGGATTGACGATACAATTCGTCCTTCTGGTCTCGCCACCTTGCTCATAACGGAGCGAAACTGGTGGATCTGGAACAAGTTGCTCCGATACGCCCGCAATCGATGTGCGTAAGCGCCTGCTTGTGCTGCATCAAAGGACACTGGTCGGCCAATGACGCTGGCAATGTACGGGAACACCTCGTCCCTGATCTTGGTCCCAGGTCTGTGTGACAACGGGGAAACGTTCTCCAGGATATAGCCTGGAGGCCTCTGCTGCTGCAGCTGCTGGAGTGTGGATAGAAGCCTAACCACTTCATAAAATAATTTGCTGTGCCTGCCATCCAGGCCTGTGAGTGTTCCAGCAGGGGAGAGATCCTGGCATGGGAACCCACATACCATGACCCACCGGCGTCCTTGAAGAGCTCCTGCTCGTATGAAGTCGGCACTGGTGGTGTCGTGCAGATCTTGGGGTAGAGCCCCAAACTCTATTGCACGGGGCGAAATGAGGTCAGGATATCGTCTTTGCAACGCCGTGCACCTGGCCCTGGCAACTGTCCGACTGCTCGGGGATATGTCCTGATACAGGTAGCGATCCACCTTCATCCCACTGCGGAGCAACATCTCTAGGCCAGCACAGAGGCCTCCACATGGCTCGTAGCACACCACACCTTCCTCCCGAGCTTGCGAGAAGAACTGCCTGCCAAGCACCCTGGTGTCCACCTTCTCAGGCTTTAAGATGCGCTCGCCTTCAAAGTACTCATTGCTGTACACAGCGGGGCTTCCCTCGCCGTGCGTGCCTCGCGTAGGCCTCACCAAGCTCAGCGCCTTCCAAGCTGCTCTGGCTAGCCTCCCAGAGTCGGTCACCAGTTTGGGTGAGTCAGTGTCAAACATGTCCCCATGATTGCACTCCAATTCCTCGTGGTAGTGCAAGTCGAACAAACGATGCACTGGTCCCGTGCCCAGCTGCTCCATGGCAGCCATCCTGCAGTAGTTGGCAACCTGCACCTCTGGCGTGGCCTCTTCCCCTGGGGAAGCATCCCCAGCCAACATAAAGCACAAGTTGTCACAGAAGTCCTTCGTGTGAACTTCCCCCACGCCTGCGTGAAACGCAGTCACCTTCTCCCTCTCATGCCTCACCCCAGTCTCATCTGTCGTGGACGGCAGTGGGTAGCGAGACGGCACGTCAGCGTTGCTGTTCTTGGCTCCTGGGCGATACTGCACCGTGAAGTCGAACTCCTGCAAACTGATTGCCCAGCGTAGGTGTTGCCCTTGGAGATCGGCCTTCTCCATCAGGGTGGTGAGCGGTGAGTGGTCGGTCACCAACGTGAAGTGAACTCCATGCAAGTACTGCCTCAGTGTGCGCACTGCCCACACCACTGCGAGCATCTCCCCTTTGAAGCTGGCGTACTGTCTCTTCGTCTTACTCAGGGATCGGCTGATTGCCATGCAGATGTACTCCTTCCCATCATCGTCCTTCTGGCCCAACACTGCGCCAATGCCATAGGTGCTCCAATCGGTGTACAATGTGAGGGGTCTGTCATAATCGATAGGCCTCAGACATCTCCCAGAACAGAGGGCATCCTTCAGGTCTTGAAGTGCTTGATCTTGCTCCTTCCCCCAGGCTCCCTTGATGTCAGTGATCTCCTTCTTGAGCAGGTCCTTGAGAGGGCGGGCCATCTCAGAGTAGTTCGGCCCCCCTGGCTCACCCATCAGGCCCTTGTAGTAGTTCATCATGCCCAAGATCGAGCGGAGCCCAGTCTTGTCCTGGGGGCTTGGAAGCTCCTGGATGGCCTTGCATTTAGCTTCTTGCGCGCCAATGGAGTTTTGACCAATGCGGTAGCCCAAAAAGTCCACCGTGGCTGCACCAAAGGTACTCTTGCCTGCATGCAATCGGATGCCAGCGTCCCCCAAGGTGCGCAATACGTCCTCAACGTCCTTCAGATGCTGCTCAGGCGTGGAATCCGTGTAGACCACTACGTCGTCGACGTATGCCACCGTACAATGCTGCAAGTGACGTAACTCGTAGTCCATGACTCTCACAAACGCAGAAGTGGCTCCAGCTGCCCCAAAAGGCATCGAGGTGTACTGGTACAGCTGATTCTTCCACCAAAACGTCGTCTTGCTCCTGTCCTCTTCCGTGGCCATGGGAATCTGGTGGAAGGCTTTGGTGGCATCCAGCGTGGTCTTGAACTTGGCCTTCGCCACCTTCTGATAGAGCTCCTCTGGTCGATGTGGCAGCGTATTGTCTTTGAGGGAGTGCCGGTTGACACCCCTGAGATCCACGCAGAATCTCGTCTGGGTCCACAGGCCAGTCTCATGATCCTTCTTGCCAGCCACGACGACGTTACTCGCATGCCTGCAATGCTTGGCTGCAGGCTCTATGAAGCCATACTCCAAAAGTTCCTTGCAGTGGATATCGATGATTTCCTGCTCGCCCGGGCTGTACTTCCTGGGTCTCTGGTAGGCGGCCTTGGATTCGTCTACGAAAGGAATGGAGAACGTGTTGTGCTCCGCCTTGCCCTTGTAGCCTGTCAGATCGTGAGGACTGTTGGCAAAAGTGGTCTTGCACCTGCGAAGAACATTTCGCATTTCCTCCCAGTGCTCCTCCTTGAAGTCAGGATGTCCTCCAAACGTGGCATTCAGCTCAGTGTCGAGCCACGCTGCCTCGTCCTTGGTCACTGTCGTGTCACCTAGAGGTTGAAGCTCGTCCAGTACGGTGTACGGCAAGACCTCATCCTGCTCCGCGACGTTGGCTTCCCAATTAGCTGAGCCAAAGTTCATCAAGAGCACAGAGAATATGAGGACAACTCCTCTTCCACCACGGCACCAGGAATAGCACAAATACGCAGCGGTGTGAGCTAGGCCAGTGTGCTGAGCACCCCTGGATTCGCAACACCACTGCTAATCAAGGGTACCGGAGTTGGCATGGAAGTTCACCCCCCGGTCCAGTAAGCAAGAACAAAGTCGCCACACAGAGTTGGGAGCTAAGCCAGTGTGCTGAGCACCCCTGGATTCGCAACACCACTGCTAATTCAGAAGGTCACTGGTGATATGAGGGCCTCACCAGCTGACCAATACTGTAGAAAAGATAAAAGAATTCTCCCACACATTATGATAAAGAACTAGAAAGTCCCTCCAGTGGTAAGCAGCACTCCAGGCTGGGCAAGTAATTAACTCTGAATCCACCAGATAGCTGTATCACACCAGTGAATATTGCATAAAAAGACCACTCACTTGTCGCCTTCAGAGCTAATGTCGCCGCTAGTCCTCTGGCAAGCTCTTTCCTACTTCAGGTTTAGGCCAGTACACCAGGGGTGTCCCTGGATTAACCGTCAAACAGGGTGGAGCTGCCAAAGAAACCGTAAGGTGAAGTTCCAGACATAGAGCAGCAACTCACTGCTGATCCGCTTTTAACTAGTAAGTCCAGGCTGATGCCGCCGCTGATTGGCTCCCAGGTCACACACTTGCCTTTCAGTTAGGCCAGTACACCAGGGGTGCCCCTGGATTCACTTCAGACAAGGTGGCCAGCTGGAGAAACCACTGAGAAGTAGCTCATCAAGGTGCACATTCACTGCTGATCCACTCTTAGCTAGTAAGTCCAGGCAGATGCCGCCGCTAATTAGCTTCCAGGTCACGCACACTTGCCTTTCAGTTAGGCCAGTGCACCAGGGGTGCCCCTGGATTCACTTCAAACAAGGTGGCCAGCTGGAGAAACCACTGAGAAGTAGCTCATCAAGGTGCACATTCACTGCTGATCCACTCTGTCGCCGCCGCCGCCCAAGCTCATGCCGTGCTGATTAGCTCTAAACTGAAGAACACCTGTTAGCAGTTAGGCCAGTGCACCAGGGGTGCCCCTGGATTCACTGCAGAACAAGGTGCTGAGCATATCACCGGATAGAAGAAGGCCGCTCATCAACCAGTGAATTCAGAGCTGATCCGTTGCCGCCGTCGCTGGTGACCTCTTTCAGTGCAAGTACCACCAAGTTCAGGGAAGAAGAAGGGTCCGCCAGTGCACCGTGGGTGCCCCTGGAGTCGCCTGACTTCCGAATCCGCTCTTACAAACTGCTGCTGACTTCTCGCCAAAGGGTCTTTACTTCTGGATTAACACTGAAATAAAAAGCCGCTCCGCGCAGGACATTATTGTTTTGAAAAAGTATAAAAACAGCAGTAAAACATATTCATCAAAATTGATATAATAACCACAAAAT
Organism: Cymbomonas tetramitiformis; assembly: GCA_001247695.2. Taxonomy (NCBI): domain Eukaryota; kingdom Viridiplantae; phylum Chlorophyta; class Pyramimonadophyceae; order Pyramimonadales; family Pyramimonadaceae; genus Cymbomonas; species Cymbomonas tetramitiformis. Next base: position 11,059 of record LGRX02009032.1, read on the forward strand.
ACGAATTATTGTGTACAAAAGCTGTGAGCAGAACTGTCTTAGCACTCTAGCACTGGCACGCGAACAGCCACCTAGTACTTGCGAAGCAAAACAATAATGAGTCCACTAGCCTGACCTACGGTCAGAGCTTACTTATATCTCAATGCTCTGTCACATTTCCCAAAACTGTAACGGGTTCAAAACGACGACGACTTCAGCGCCCACCCTCTCCAAATAATTTTCCGCTTCCATTTTTCTTCTTGAAAAAATGGTAAGTGGATATTTATTTTTCTTCTCCTTGTTTTATTAGTTTCTCCTGTTGTAATTTCTCTACAGTTTGATATGCGCCTTGCTCGCTCTCTGCGTTTTAGCAGAGAGAGTGAGTGCGCTACCTTTTTACTAACGAATCCCAGTTGGCGCTAAGAGCCACTGGAAGCCCCTTTAGGGGAGAAAAAACTTAACGATTACTGAACAACAAAATTACGCTGACTTAACAACTGAAATTGCTAGAGATCTTCAGCCCATTTGTGTTGCGCTTGCCATTGCGTTCTCCATTTTAAACGTTCGCCCTAAAGGGCGAAGGGAATATGTGCCCATTCTTCTTTGCGCTGATATATGGGTTGGGGGAAGAATCAATCAGTCAATTTCACCAGAAAGCGTCTTGCGCACGAGCATTGTTGACAGCAGTGCAAAGGCGCGTCTGATCCTCTCAGGTTTCGCGTCATTAAAACTCTCCACCTCTCACCCTATGCCATCAGATAATTTAAACTGCGTCAACGAGTTTCCCCCTTCCAACTGCTGTTACCATTGTGTTGTGAGTAAAACAATTACGAGAGAACATCTCAAAAACAGATTGACGCCCCCTGTTTTATTTGTACTTGATAACAACTCTTCAACGAGCTGCTTGCTAATTGAACTGCTTGAAAACTGTAAAATTTCGCACCTAGAGTGTGAAATTACAGCCGATCCTCACTCCCTTTTTCTTGTAGAGGCATTAGAAAGTGTTGACTCGAGCTGTGTTTTTAATTGTTGCAATCGTTGCGTAAAGAGAGGAGGAAGCGCTCTGGTTACTTTTTCAGAGAACTTAAACCGCGACGACGAGCTGCGCTTTGTAATTTGCTTTTACCATTGCACACAGGGAGGAAAGTACACGAGTGTACATCTCGTAAACATACTGACGCTTACTGCTCAGTTTTCACTTGAATTCTCTCCCTCAAAGAGCTGTTTGTTAAGTGCGTTTTCAGAATTCTGTGTAATTTTGCACCCAGAGTGTAAAATTATAACCGATCCTTTCTCCTTTTCTCTTGCAGAAGCATTAGAGCGAGTTAACGTGAACCTTGCCTTTAATTGCTGCTTTCTTTGTGGAAACAGAAGAGTGAGCTTAATAGAATTCCCCAGCGACAAGACTTGCATCAAAACTAAATTGACTAAGAGGCGAGTGGGCATAAACGCCCAAACAAATTGTGCAAATTTGCTCACAGGGGGGGATAATTATGTTGACGCCTTTGCCATTGCGTACACCGAGGACCTTCGTTACAGTGGGAGCACATACATCAGGAGCGTCCTGCTTGCGGAGCGTGAGGACCGCCCCCATCCCACGCGTGACGCATTCGTGAAAAAGGACCTGACCAAGGCGTTTCTTTACGCCTTGACACTCACGGAGACAGGTAATTGCTCCGATCCTTACTGTGTTACCCTCCTGAACACTTGCTGCCTCACGAAAAACTTGTCATTGAAACTTACGACATCGCATAAGAGTGTTATTTGCACGCCCATTGCGAGTAATCTCTTATGCTCTCTCTCAATCACACGTGCGCCCGATCTAGCTAACAAGTTTTGCAGGTTGGCGCATCGTGGCAAAGCATTGAAACCACATAAACCACGGACAACTTGCTTCAACATTCTTGCCCATTACGAACACTCTAGTATGGTTAATATGCACCCGTGTGAAAGATTAATCCTACGTGCGCCCAATTTAGTTAACAAGTTGTGTAGGTTGGCGCATCGTGGCAGAGCACTGCAGTTTGTTTACTCACTGGCAGTATACTTTATCATTCTTGCATACACTAAGCATCCTTGTACGGAAAGAGTCTACAAACTTAAAAGCTCAATCACACGTGAGCTCATTCTAGTAAACAAGTTCTGTAGGACGGAGCATTGTGGCAGAGCATTGAAACTAGAAAACCCACAAACAATCTGCTTAAACAACCCTGCTTATTTTAAGCATTGTTTTATGGTTAAAATACACACGTGTGAAAGCCATAACCCACGTACGCCCAATCCAGTTAACAAGTTTGGCAGGTTGGTGCATCGTGGCAGAGCACTGCAGCCCGTTTTCTCACGGGTAGTATGCTTTATAATTCTTGTTCACTCTAAGCATTCTTGTACGGACCGATTACACAAAGTTGAAAACTCAATCACTCGTGAACTCATTCTAGTAAACAAGTTCTGTAGGTCGGAGCATCGTGGCGGAGCATTAAAGCCTGACAGCTTACTGCCTGTCTGTTTTATCAATCTAGTTTACTATAAACACTTAGGTAAGGACAGATCCGTTAAAACTGCAAACTTAATCACACGTGAGCCCAATCCTGTTAACAGGTTTTGCAGGTTGGAGCATCGGTGTAGAGCATTGCAATTAAACCACTCACTGCTAGATTGCTTTATTATCAAACTAGTTCAGCATAAACACTTATGCACGGACATATTACTTGCAAGTCAAAGCTCAAATACACGTGAGCTCAAACTCGTTTTACAAGTTCGGTCGGCTGAGCACTGGGGCAGAAAAATGAAACCAGAAAACTCACTGATAGTGTGCTCTATCAGTCTTGTTCATTATAACCGCTCAGGTACGGCTGAAATACAAAAAAATTGAAAGCTCAAACACATGTGAGCCAAATATAGTTAACAAGTTCTGCGGGTTGGAGCAACTATGCAGAACATTGCACTTTGTTAACACACCGACACTCTACCTTATTAATCTTGTTTATTACAAGCACCCAAGCACGGTTAAATTACATAAAAGTGAAAGCTCAATCACACGTGTGCCCAAACTAGATAAAAAGTCTTGCAGCCCAGAGCACCGTGGCAGAATTTCACACCTAGACCGCCTTCCGTTGGTCCGCTTGGTATCTATCTGTATAGGAATAGACCGCACCATAAACTCTGAAAGACTTATCCTCCCTAGGACGGAGAACCCGCATAGGGAGGAAAGTTATCACGCTCTTCCAGCACAAAGAAGTGAGCCCTATGGCAGAGTATCTGAGTCGGGCCGAAACTACACGGCACCTATCACTAACCCAGTTTGTTTCACCTCTCTCCTAACAGTGAAAATTCACGGAGATGAAATTGTTATCATCTTATTGTTACAAAAAGTTCGACTTTGCGGTAGAGAAATTTTCCCGTGGCTTACTCACAGAGTCATTCAAGTCAGCACTATTTGTCTTTCCCTATTTTTGACGGTGAGACTTAAAGCCCTCTACTATACGCATACCCTGTCACTTTCCACCAGGGACTTGTATCTTTCTCATAAAGATAATAAACACTCACCAAATTTTCCTACGACCAGCTCCCAATGTTTAAATAAATACAGTGGAATGAGATTGGAAACCAAACCAGAGAGAGGAATTGAAGTTCTTGTTTGCGCAGGGGTACTCCGTACGGGCCGAAACCCCGTCGGTGGCCTTATGATTGCCATCGAGGACACCCGCGAGCGGGAGCTGGAGTTTGCCCTGGTCAGGCACTCCATACAGCCTGAGTATCTGGAGGCCTTTGCTATGTGGTCGATTGAGGAGACTCGTTTTTCTGACTTTGCACTAGACCACATCACGCATTACCCCCTACCTACAGTGGTAACACCCCTCCCTCACCAAACTTCTCATGTCACCTTTAAACATGCATTATCTGCTTACACTAGAGGATGCCCAACGCGGAGACTGCCTGACACCTTTTCTTGTAAACTCACGCACGCACAAACTCACAGAAGTGAATATAACTTACAAAACCGGGAGGAACTATGTGGGCACCCTGCCTCTAGTGTTTATACCCATTAGAAACCTGAATGAAGGGGGGCGGTTGATGCCAATGCAGAGACGCACCACATCAGAGGGGGCTATCCAGCCTCCTGCTACAGCCAGGCAGGGGACACTTTCTGATGGTGTCTCCCCCATACAGCCACCCCAGAGGAGGAGGAGCTCTGGTGATCACACGGGACTACCTACGGCGAGTATGGGCCAGATGCCGATCACCAGAGGAGTGGAGAGGCTGATTCAGGAGACTGAGGACGGGATCATCCGTGATATGGCCACCTCAGAGGTGCTAGCACATGCGGGACAGGCTCCAGCGAGTTCAGTTCAGCAGGGAGCTGCTGGTCAGGAGGCAGGACACTCACCTCAGAGCCTTCTCACGGGACCGGCTTTCTCAGGTCAGTCAGGGCCCGTCCCTGCCCGCCCTCCTATGCCAGCCCCCCCTACTCTGCCACAGCAGCCAGCCTCCCAGCAGCCTCGGCCCCAGCCTCCTCAGCAGCCACGCCCAGAGGCCATCTTACAGTCTCAGACTCAGCTTCAGCCCCAGCTTCAGCCCCAGCTTCAGCCACAGCCTGTTCAGCAGCAGCAGTCACATCACCAGGCTCAGTCCCTTCTGCAGCAGCAGCCTCAGCCACCGCGGCAGCAGCCACCGCTGCACTCATTTCCGCAGCAGCAGCCTCTTCCTCATTCGCAGCCTCAGCCTTTCCTGCATCACCAGCCCCAGCCTCAGCCACAGCCACAGCCCTTTGGGCTGACCCAGCATCAGGCTCAGCATGGATTACTTCCAGTTCCCCCACTAGGCCTGCACGTCACCGAGGAGGAGGATCACGAGGAGGACAGCGGTGACAGGATCAGGAGGATGGAGCCGGGAGCCTCCCTCGACCCAGGAGCTTTAGCGGCAGCGTATCTTAGCCTAGCTCAGCAGCATGACGAGGGAGTGACGCACCAGCCTATCTCGTCCTCTGAGAGGACAGCTATCAGGGTCTACAGGCTTGGATGTGCCTGCCCAGAGCCCTTCACATCGGATGAGAGCACCTCGATCATTAGGGAGATACGGAGGGCAGTGTCCTCGGTTACGGACCTACCAGCACACTACATTACGGGGGCCTCGCATTACTATGCGGGCCAGCCACGTGACCTGATTACACCATTCCTATTAGTGTGGATTCCCACTAGAGAGGCCCAGCAGGCAGCCCTCACTCGCTCCTCTATTCCGCTTGCGGGTGTCACTCTTCCTCAGGGCTACCAGCATCTTGGCCCCGACGTGGCATACAGGATTGTTCCACACGCATTTGGTGAGCACATCAGAGTTCAGTTTGTCCAGGCCACCCCAGGAGCCCCCTTCTCTCTCTCGGCTCTAGACATGGGTACATTACTACTATCGGCCTCTGAGGTCGCCAGGAATGTGCTGGGCAGTATCATAGCACATCAGGAGCAGGTCCATCCGACCACGGGGGGCTTGAGATACATCTGCTGGTTTTCTGGGAGTCAGACATCAGTAGACATTCCAGAGCCCCGGGCTCTAGTTGATGCCGGAGGACTCTCATTTGCACTTGCCAGCACCAGACCTGACATCCTTCAGCTAGTGGCCGAGACTGCCCCAGCCTACCTCATCCCACTCAGCATCCCCGTCAGCGGACCTCTCGGTGACGCACCGCCTTGGGCGAGCGAGTGGGTGGTGAAGATCACACACCTTGACGGCATCACCTGCGGATACGACGGTCACCTACAGGATGCACAGGGCCCCCAGGGAGGGGAGGGTCATCACTCGGGGGCATGCTGGCTGAGGAGGAGAGATCAGGAGGGGGCTATGAGAGCTGGATCAGGAGCGGGTAAGGGTGGAGGAGGCTACGGAGGCGGAGGACCTGGAGGTGGGCCTGGTGGGGGAGGAGGAGGCGGAGGACATGGAGGTGGACCTGGAGGGGGAGCTGGAGGAGGCGGAGGCTCAGGAGGCGGAGGGAGCATGGGAGGCAGGGGAGGACCAGTGGGCAGGCCAGACCAGAGACTGCAGCCGGGGAGAGGCAGAGGAGGCCAGCAGATAGCCCCCAGAGCACCCAGGCGGAGAGACGCTAGGCGCGGCCCGGCGGCTACACATGGCGTGTTGGCCCCACAGCGGAGGGCAGACACCCCTCACTACCTTTCCCGAGCACAGGCTGGAGCACAGGTGGGCCCACGGACGACGGCACGGACGCTGCAGCCACGCAGCTCAGGACAGAGACACTCGCACCCAGATCCCATCAGCGTGGGCGGGCCTGCCCCCCACGTGGGACAGCAGATCCACCAGCAGGGGCCTGATGATCAGGGATGGACGAGGATCCCGCTGACAGCAGGTGGGGCCAGGTCCAGACAGCGGGCGGAGTTGATGGCGGACACCACTCCCCCCCCGGCAGCCACCAGACCTCGTTACAGCCTACTAGAGGACCAGGGGGGCGCCGGTGAGACATCGGGGGCGAGGTTATTTGAGACTGGGCAGACGGAGGACGGCATGGGGACTGGAGGAGAGAGTGAGGCCCCACTTCCACCGGGCAGAGATCAGGAAGCACCCCTAGCTGATCACGTGGGTACTCATGCGAGAGAGATCCCACTTGCCTGGGACGAGGATGTGCACATGGCCGCTGTCTCTGCTGCCCAAGACCAGCCTGATCCTGCTGCAGATGCGGAGATTCAGTCCCACCCTACGGATGTGGGATATTAGGACAGCATTGCTAGAGCCTAGCCTGACCCCTTTGCTGAGCACTGGTCACTTCCCTGTGTCAGATGCCTTTCTTTACCTTCATGGTCATTATGCTATTTATATGAGCCATAAGGCAATTGGAGCATTCTTTCCTTGCATAATTGATAAAAAGTCCCAAATGCCGAACAAAATTGCTCTGCTTTACCCTAAAATGCATTTCGCACAACGAGCTATCCGAAAGTGTAAGGGCACCAACCACATCACGAAGCATCAAAACTAACATGCCCTGCTTAATTGCCACCAACCCTTTTAGTTGTAAAGACAGACATCCCGTTAAGCTTAATCATTGCTTGTCATTGGCTAATCTTCCCATAGACCTCAAATCAAGAGCCGTTGCTTTAAACATTCTTTCAAGTTATGATGACATGGCGCATTGTTGCACCTGCTATATGCAACAAAACAACCTAGGTACTTGGGTTATGACTTATCATATGATGGCTTTCCTCACCATACAAAATTGGAGAATTTATCATAAATTTGCCCCTGGCCCGAGGACCACGTACCGCTGGGCCCACAAGAAACGAGCAAACGGTCATTACTTTACCCTGAGGCGGAAGCGACTCTATAGGTTGTTGTCAAGAAAATACTTGTATAAGAGATCACCTCATAGAACCAAGTCCAAGAAGAAAGGCAAAAAATCAAAGACTGTGCCGATCAGAGGTGGCGCTGGAGTCTACACCGACGAGGTTATTAAAAATGTATCCCTCGCAGAAGGCCTTTTCTCTGACAAAGGCTGGCTCAACATGACTCAAGTAGGTGATGCCATGACTACACGTGACCCTAGCACCATCGCCCCGATTGAACTAAAGCATCTTATTTATAAACTTAACGGTAAGGAGGATAATTTCGCCGGTATTGTTATCAAAAAACTCAGAAAGCACCGACACACTCAGATTGGGATTTGTGATTCAATCCATTGGAGACTCTTGATGATAAAAATTTCAAGAGAAAATGACATCCTTGCTTATGTCTATGACCCCTTTGGCGAAAAGGCTGAAAAGTCCGCAATCAACTCCATTATAACACCACTTAGGGTTTGGTTGGAAGACCTAAGAATGTCCCTCAAAGGAAAAGTCTCTACCATCCGTACCTTTAAGGAAACATTTCAAACTGATAGTTACAATTGCGGGGTATGGGTTGCAAAAACAGCGTTCAGATGGGCACAATGGAACAGAGAGGTTCAAGCCGTCCCCTTCGAAGAATACTTAGACAGAGATTTCAGAAAAGGACCCACAGGACATGACATCATGCTTAGCGAAATTCAAAAATATCGCCTTGAAATGCGGGCGGAAGTCAAACCAATCATCATTGCTGATTTGAATGTAAGATACAATGCGGCACCTCGTTGCCCTGAGGAATTGGTGATAGTGGAACCCCCCCAAAATAACCCTTCCTCCCAACCTGGAAGAATCACCCGAAAAGGGGCACTTACCCTTCATCATATGAACAACATTGTCGCTCACTTCGGACTGAACTGGCCACTACTAAAAAACTTGGAGAAAGTCAGCACTAATATCAAGAAAACTCATGGTTCTTATCATTGCACACCCAGACAATCAGATCACACAAACACTACCTATATATCAAACGTCGATGGGATCTGGTATGTCTTTCTTCACCTTGTTCCTCAAAAGACTATCATATACTGTGTCAATGGCATTCAAGCAAAACATTTGGGAAACAAGCATCCCCTCACACTTGACAATGAGATAAAACAATGTTTCATTAACTTAAGCTTTGGTGAACACCCAAATAACTCGGGAATCTTAAATTTCATCATTGCACAAAAAGCAACAAACATTATTCGTACTTGGAGGTATCACTCCACAGACCAATTTGCCAGAGATCTGTTACATGACTTGAACAAACTTAACATCAAAATGATTCTGAAAAATGACAACACTTGTAGAACTACAAAACGGGAGAATGATTTTGCTATTTCTTTGGTCAGAGACGAGCTTAGGCACCTGTTGACGGTTGCCGACAGAACCAATGGTATACAAGACAAACGGCCCCGGAAAGCCACAGCGTTAAGGACCCCCATTGGACAGATCGGCGACCCAAACACCAAATGTGCTGATAAAAACCCTCAATATGGGCAAAGGAGGAAATCTTCCCGCAAACACAAGAGGAAGGTTTACAAAACCAAATGTGTCAACACTACCTTCGACTTTGTGAATGAATATGACAAAATGGGGAGATGCTTACATCAAGTCAGAAACAACAGAGGGAAATTGCAACAAACTGAAATAGGGCGACTGGAAAGCCTGCAGCAAGCCCAATTATCCAATAACATCAAGATAATGGGAATGAATCTCAGGGGTTTAAGACACGCACAGGAAGTAAAATGCAGTCTCATAAAACTTGAAACCATTTGTAATCTAATGATAGATGGCAGAGCGGACATTGTATGTGTTTCAGAAACAAAAATAAACAGTGAAAATTTAGCATTAGTTAAAACACTCATAACTCAAAAAGGCATTCAGTTTCGCACGTCATTTGTTGATGAAAATGCCTCGATCGGATCAATGATTCTGTGGAACCCGAAAACCCTGCCTCTGGCTCCATCTGTCACGAGAACTGATGGTACCGCAAAGAGAGCCGTAATGATAAAATTTGTGGGTAAGAAAGGATTTGAGCTCTTCGTAGCCAGTGGTTACATGAACAATGCTACTCTCCAAGATGAACAAATCACCTTCTATGACACTCTCACGGATTGGGCGGCCAAAGCTGGAAACAACCCGAATAAAGCTTATATTGAAATCGGAGACAAGAATTGCACCATTGCCCAACAACAACGCATTACAGGAGGCACCATCATGCCCTACCGTGACCACCTGGAAAAGAACAAGCACCTCCTAGCACACCTCAGTAATGACAAATGTTCGCTTAAAGAGCTGATCATGGAGCACCACCCAGGCGATGAAGTATTCACCCACGTCATTAAGAAAAGCTCTAAAGCTAAACTCACCCATATTCTTGCAAACACAACAATGGCTGACATGGCAGTCAAAACGGGCTGGACTGAAGAAAATCCATATATCATTTCAGATCATGGCATTGTATGGGCCGAAATAAAACTTCCCACCAGGGAGCGACAACAACAAAAGCTGGGAGAAAACAGGGTTGCAATTCCCAGATTCCAAGGTGCGAAGGACACCACACATGAGAACTACACAGGGTACCCCATTCGCATGCCAATGCCCGCCCTTTCACCAGCCACACAACACAAATGGTCCAGAAAAGAAATGGCAAATTTCCTAAAAGCTAACGGTTACTCAAAGAAAGAGTTTGTCCATGCCTGCCCCGATAAACTCAAGGCATTAGGTGAGATTACCACAATCACAGGGGACACCACTGACATAGACATTCAAAGGACAAACCTTGACGGCAGTCCTATCACAATCAACAAACTTGTAAAATCAAACGAAGACTTGGATGACATTGAGCAGGGCATTAAATGGCATAATAAATCTAAAGAATGGTGGTTGCACACTAATTCACCATGGAATGCGGCCCACCTCTTGTCCAGAGGAAAAGGCATGCCTGAAGAAGCCCAGAATTTAGGCTACTGCGGGAAGGAGAACACCTGGTTGATAGGCTTGTTGAATGCCTCAAATAAGAAAGAAGCCAATGCCTACCTTAAACGGCACCTTTCCCTCGGACCGCTAGAAGTTGGAAAGATTCAAAAAACTTCCACTGAAGACTCTCTCACTACTTGGAGTGTCACCCTTCAACCCCACCTTTCGGCCAAATTTTGGAACACGTACGGCACAACCATGACTGGTGAGGCTTCTAAAACAATTGCAAGTGCTCCCTTTCGATATGCTACGGGCTGGAGGGCATACACTGAACGGCTTGATCTGTTGCTATCCGAGGCACTACCGACTGAAGCAACAAAAGACGAGTCAACAACTGAGGATGAGCTTGACCCCGATGCTATATGGGAAACACTTCATGATTTGGCAAACAAAGCGGCAACTCATTCCTTTGGTACAAGAGGCCAAAACCCGAAAGCGGGAATATGCAAACCCTCAGCGGTATCAAATTACACCTACAAATGGATGAACATCATCAGACGAACCATTATTAAATGCATGGAAACCCGCATACACGACAATCGTATTCCCACAGAGGCAAGGAACCTGATCCTAAAAATTCCTTTCACAAAGATAAGAGCTAAACATAATGAAAGTGCCACCGCATGGCTCAGCCGCTTGTCCGAAAACCTTGGTTTCTTTAGGAAAGCCTTCCAGGAGAGCAGAGAAGCTGATTTGGAACAAAGGAAACTCCATGAGAAGGAGGCCCTCCAACATCTTTTTTCCACAAATCTCTCAAGATTCCTAGACACGGTCATGGGCAAGATAAAACCAAATGAACAAGGTGCAGCGGTCACACCTGACAGTGAGGGTAACATTCCTGAAAGCAAGCAGGAGAGACTTGACCTCACCTTAAAAGAATACAAGGACAAGAAACTTTACTCCACCACTCCACATAAGCCGGATACCCTCCCCCCGTGGCTTCTTGAAATCCTAAAAATAAGCCCGAAACTTCCTAGCCCAATAGCTGCTAAATTAACATGTCTTATCACCCGAAAGGAACTAAATCAAGCATATTCTACATGCGGCATTTCGACGGCTCCTGGCCCCACAGGAATGAGATACTCACAGTGGATACAAGGCCCGGAAAACTTCCAAGCTCAAACTGTCTCACTCTTCAACCACATCCTTAGAACTGGAAAGTTTCCCAAACGTGCAAAGTCGGGCATCATTCTTCCGATCCCCAAAAACCCGCTTGAACCGTGTACACCTGACAATGCCAGACCGCTGACCATGCTTGAAACTGGTTTGAAACTCTTTAATACAATCATTGCAAACAGAATAAAGGCAGCCTTAAATGTCCACCCCATATTTTTCCCCATTCAAGATGCTTTCCTCCCAAACAAAAACATTGATGATTCACTTCAAATTTTGAATGAAGTCATCTCAGATGCCAACAGATACGATAAAGAACTTCATGTGGTCTATCTAGACCTTAAGCAAACCTTTGACAGAGCTGAGTTTTGGATGAGCAACCTCGCACTTGATAAACTAGGCTTCCCCAAAGAAATCACTGAGATTATCTCAAACATCACTAATGAAGCCACCCGTACGGTCCTCACCGAGGAAGGCTTAACAGACGAATGGTCACTTGAGTGCGGAGTGCCGCAAGGGGAAGTTCTAAGTCCCCTCAGGTTTGTGGCCATCATGGACATCTTAGCGATATGGCTGGCAAAAAGGGCAAACGGAGCCAACCCGAGTGGTGCAACCTATGGCTACACCATGCATACTAGAAAAGAAGTCACTAGTACTGATGCTCCACATCTCCCGGCACCAAATCTGATTAACATGAATTCACCTCCGAATGTCTTCGCCCGTTTTTTCTGTGACGACATCATGCTTATAGGCAAAACAAAGGAGGAAGTTCAAGATATGTTGGTGGTTGTCAATGAATTCATGACATACATTGGAATCCCGGTCAATGTGAAAAAATCCAAATACTCATTCAGGAAATGTACCCGAACCACAAAAGCAACCACTAGGAGATATAGTGACTCTGACAAATTGCTGATGTCGGGAGGCCGTCTCTCGGTGGACCAAAATGCTGCTGGCCCAGAAATCCACGCGGGATGGTCCCCACCCGAGACTCCAGAATACCTAGAATACAGTGATGTGACTGAAGCGAATAGGTACTTGGGGGTTTGGTACTCATTAAATGGAAAATGGAACCATCAGACCGAGCTCCTCACGGAAAAGTTGCAGTCTTCCCTTGCGGCAATTCAACTTCAAAATCTGACCTTACACCAACTCAGGTATATCGTAAATGCAGTAATTGTCCCGAGGATGGCTTTCCCGCTAAAAGTCACCTCAATCATAGCCACTTCCTCAGAAAACATTGCTCGTATCCTTGATTGTAAAATAGCAAAATTTATCCTCAACTACATGGGATGCCCCACGGACACAAATCATCAGATTGTGTGGACACCAGTTTGTTATGGAGGCTATGGGATTGACAGTATACAGGATGTGGCTGCTGCCACGTGCATCACTGAAACCATGTCCACTCTCTGCTCTGCTAAGGAGCACGTCTACTGGCAAACTGACCACACCGACCGTATAAATGATCCTATGCTTATTTCCCTCTATAAAAAATACAGTGACGCGTGGCTAAAAATTATGTTGCACAATATGGAAAGGGAAAGGAAAGACCCCAAAAACACAATTAATGGTTTCCCCCTCTCTCACTACACAACCTACAGGAACCTTCAAGGAAAGCAATTTAACTGGATGAAAAGGACCAGCACCATTATGGCCTCTATGGGCTATGCAATTGACTCTAAGCTCTTTCCTGAATGTGAAACAGGGTATAACAACCTTGTGTCCTCAATTCCTAAATCACTGTATGATTTAAGCAATGTTAGCAGCGCCATTCAAAAATACAATATCAAGCACACTGGTTTCTTTCTCACCCCCTGTGGTGGGATGCTGAGGAGATGGGCTGCTATGAAGCACTCATTAGGTGTTAACGGGAATAAGCCACCAGCATGGTTGGAGAGTCTGGAGTCCGAGATGATAATAAACCTGGGAAACCATGACCCAAAAGCTAGATATGTTAAACAATGCTACAGGGATGCTCATGACATTCCTGATGTAAGTGAGTTTCACTGGAAAGGCAATGGTGACAAATCTTCCATCACACTGATACGCATTCAAAAACTTGACGCGGAAACAAACACCATGCGTTATTTAAAGTATACTCCAGGCCACTTAGATAGTGATAATTTTGTTATGAATGGTCAGGTGCTTCAATGCCAGTATGACCGCGAATACCAAATGACATCGGATGGCTGCATTCTTCTTCCCGCTGGAGAGACCATTGAATGTGACAACAATGACACTCCCCCTATAAATGTGAGATCAGATGTTCAAAATCTGGAAGCCCATTACGACTACATTGCGGACCGCCAAAAAGAGATTCTATCTGTCCAGCTTAGGAACCGAACTGCGGACGAAGAGAGCGCTTACAGCTGCCCCAGTAACTCGGACGAGGATGAAAATCCTAGCGATGGAAATAGCATATCTCAGGACCACTACGACATGGCAAGTGACGGTTCACTATTTGCGGGGAAGAAAACGGCTTGCAGTGGTGCGGCCTATTTGCTTAAAGAAATGGGAGGCACCTTTTCTGTTAGAAAGGCTAACATCCCTGCCAGCAGTGTCTTTACTGCTGATGATCGATTGATTAAAGCGGATATTCAAACACCAAGTTCTACATCTGCTGAAATCATCGGGCTCCGACTTCTCTTAGAGGACCAAAAGGACCACATACTAAAGTCTGTGACTCCAATGATACATGCTATTGACTCAATGGCAACGATCACGGCGGTAAATAAGGATAGGAAAACTGTCAGTGCTCGTGAGATGCTTCGGGAACCAAACCGACGTGAACTGCAGGCAGTCAGATTAATACTTGAGGAGCTTGGCTTCTACAGTGGAGAAGACCACAGCAGGATCATCCTTAAATGGATAAGGGGGCATAATAATGATAGACTTCACGATAGAGTAGATAGAGCAGCAAAGAGGGCCTCTTTCAGAAAAGGGGCAAACGCTCCCCGATTTGACCCATACGAAGAACTCCCCTATTCTCTCTTTTACATGGAAGTGCCAGTTGCAGGAGATATTCGGAACCACATCAGGAGAATCCAACGCCTTACTCACCTTCATACATGGAAAGCCATGTCGTCTCAAGGGAAGTATATCAGAATGCTAGAGGACCACAACGTTACTCCCACCAAGGATATCTCAAAAGTCACAGCTAAATCTTATACAGCGGCCAGAAGCAGAGAACTTTTGGGCCTTCAAGCTTCACCCGCACGTTCACATAAGCTGGGTGTTACCGCCTCACCTGACTGCCCGTACTGCCAAACAGGAACCAAGTGCAACTTCTCTCACATTCAACTGGAATGCCCGGGCCCGGGTAACTCGCTTGTATACCTTAGAGGAGAACAAGACGATGAACTCAGAAAGCATGTGGCGGCCGAGCTTACAGGGGAACCTAAGCTGTTGAACCCAGGGAAAGGCTCCTCCTTTATAGACATTTGCTCCGAAACACTTTTTCCACTTGCTGACCTCCGCGACGAAATGAAGCGGGAGCTCTACCTCCAAGCATTGCCTGAATCGGGAATGTACCGCCCATCTGCTTCCAAGAAGGGGACCATTGCTGTGACAGCACTTCCGGATGTTAACACTCAGAGCGGCAATAATGTGTACCCTGAACTCCAATATGCTAGGAAACAAGAGTTTTGGAAACTCCTGTCGTGGCACTATCTCTCAAAGAAAGAGTTTCCGTCACCACTCTCACGATATGCCACGCGTGCACATGACATTCATACAGCACTTAAAGCGTGTAGAGATGAGTCGGGTGACCCCAAAAACTGCTACGCCATTCGAAGAAGCCTTCTTGACATCATCATTGACGACCGTGGGCTAAACGAGAATGGATGTGAACTGTTTTGTAACCCACTAAACTCACACCCTAGGATTCATTCGAGAAGATGTATCCCCTCAGACCAGATGAGAGCAGCCCTTCGGCCCTTTTGTGCAAATGGCAGAATTGGCTTCGATGGACTTGCATATGATGCCTATGTCGACCCTATCACCAATATGGGTAGGAATGTTTATGGGAACCCCCCGTTTGACGGGAAGGAAAGATTCTCAAACTCAGCGGTTATGGCTACCTTAGAACTCGGCCATCGTGCAGCAAACACTGTGCCAGGATTTCGAGGCATCTGGATCCTCCCACTCTCTCCAAAAAATCAAGAAAAGTGGATTGCTAAAGGATTTAAGATGGTATTTAGATTTCCTCACAACACCATTCCTTTCATTCCACACGGCTACTGGACGGGGGATGACCCATATGTTCTCCCGGGTGGAGGATGTTACAAAGATGATTTCTCAGATGTCTGCATTATTGCCATTGATAGCCCTCCGAGCCAAGACTTTCCTGCTCATGACTGGAGTGGGACGCAGAAAAAGATTGCAAGGTGGTACATCAATGTCCTTCCTGAGAAGAAGATCACTGACAGAAGACTGAACTGCACCGGAGTTGACCCTGAGATCTGGCAGGAAGTCCTGGCTGAAAGGAAACTTGTCATCCCCGACAGCCTCTGCCCGTGGCCCCTCTCGCAGGAGAGCCGCCAGAGTGCCCACCCAACAGAATACTACGGAGGACACTGTGACACGTCCTACACGAACAAGGACAACAAACCATTTGCAGGGACTGTAACGTGGCCCAAAGAACTTACATTGATGGGATACCTTCCGAAGCACTTTGGACAGATTCTTAGCACCATAGGGGTTCACCAGAGAAGACTGAAGCCTCTCCTCAAGAAGCTTTCCAGGCTGTGCAGATACCACACCCGCATTAGACGTGACGCCTTCCTTAATGGTCATGCTAGGGTCGAGATCCATGACCCTTTCAGAACCACTCTTAGCCGAATTACGGGTATCACTGAAGAAGAAGCTGTTGAAAGAGCAAAACATGTTCTTCCCCTGACCTCCCTTGAATGACTATCATTTCCACCCTTTCTCTTCTCTTCATTCAGGTGAACACTTTATTAACACTTCCCCCTCCTCCCCCCCTCCTCTTAGGTAGGGTCCCCCCTCCTACCTTAGCCCCTCCACCCCCACACTCCGCCCCTCCGCCCCCGCCTTCCCGACCCTCCACCACCGCCCTTCCTCCGCCTCGCTTCCGCCCTCTTTTTCCACCACAGATGCAGCCTCGCTCCACTTCCACCTCCTCTGCTGCTTCTCCGCCGGCACGACCTTTTTAGCGCTCTGCGTAGTTTTGCCATGCCGCGGTTTCCTAGGTTGATCCGACCTAGATGAGCCCTTTGGGGCGCGCTATGAGAATGATTTCAGCTCCCTCTGTTCTACAGTTGCCTGCTTGCAGGATTACAGCGGACTCATGACATTGTCATTATTCTCAGCGTAAATGTTATATTATTATTATTATTATTATTTGTAACGGGTTCTAGCCCTCAAATCTTCATCTGGCCAATGGAAAGTCATTATTCCATGCCAGCTCTAACAATGTTACCGTTTACCACATTCTGACTGACACGTCAGTGGCAAAGGAGTCATGCACTGCCATCTTCATCTTATCATTCCCTGGTCACCCGATAATGACCATATCTTCTCTGGCAGGTCTGCATCTCTCAGGCGGTCATCTTAGCAAAGCCTGTCACGCTGTCACCTCTGTCACGCGTGTCACCAGCTGGACAAACCCGGCGCGGTACCATGAGAAGCCGGCGTTTGTTACAAAGGCACACACATACCCCACAAAGATATGTGTATATGGTGGTGGGGTATATGCAAGGCTCACACATATCTCACACAGATATATGTATCCGTGCGTGAGATATCCAAGGCACACACATACCCCACACAGATATGTGTATCTGGTTGTGGGGTATGCAAGGCTCACGCATATCTGACTCATTGAGACATATGTATCTGTGAGTGGGGTATTCAAGGCACACACATACCCCACAAAGATATGTGTATATGGTTGTGGGGTATATGCAAGGCTCACACATATCTCACACAGATATATATGTATATGTGCGTGTCAGCTCAACTCGGTTTGTCAGCTCCGCTAAGTTTAGCTTGTTAGCTCATATCAGCTCAGCGTGTCAGCTTTGCTCCTGTCAGCGTGTCAACTAAGCTCAACTTAGCTCAACTTAGCTCAACTCAACTAAGCTCTTCTCAACTCGACTCAGCTTTGCCCAACTTTGCTGTTTGCTTTGCTTTGCTTCTCAGTTGAGCTCAGCATGTCAGCTTAGGACAGCTCAGCTCAGCTTAGGACAGCTCAGCTCAGCTTGTCAGCTCGGCTCAGCAGCTTGTCAGCTCAGCTCAGGAGCTTGTCAGCTCAACCCAGCGTTTTAGCTCAGCTCAGCTCATTAGCTCAGCTCAGCTCAGCTCAGCTCAGCTCAGCTCAGCTCAGCTCAGCTCAGCTCAGCTCAGCTCGGCTCGGCTCGGCTCGGCTCAGCTCAGCTCAGCTCAGCTCAGCTCAGCTCAACTTGTCAGCTTAGCTTGTTAGCTCAACTCAGCTCCGCTGCGCTCACGCTTATTCACGCGACCTCTCACTCCGCCACTTAACAACTCAAGAACTCAATCTGAAGGCATATCAGAATATCAAAAGCAAGGCATAAGCAGAGATGTTATACCTGTTTACCAACGAAGCCTGATTTTCTTGGACGGTTCAAAATGGGTCTGCGGAAATAATATTTACGCTTCCTTTCAGAGACCACCTCATTATCACGATGCTTTAAGCTGATACGACTTTCAAGAGATTCGATTGTGTTCCTCCTCTCTTGGAACGGACGCTTGCGGGATGAAGTTTGTTTCATGCTTGTATCTATTTGTATGATATTGTGGTTTTCCCCGCATTGCCTATTTGCACAAGCTTGTGTTCCATTTTTTTATATCTGAGATTCTTTTCCGTATACTTGTATCAAGAATAATCATTTGAATTGGAGGTGCATGCGTCGCCTAAAATTTTGAAGAAATGAATTCATGAACGAAGTTCTCGATGATCAATCAAGTAGAAAGTCTGATGCTCGATCCTACAATAATTAGATACTCGATATTCATTGGTCTAAAACATTAGAAAGCAGTCATGACAAAATTGTCTGGTCATCGGCGTCATCATGTTTCCGATATTCAGAATCCGATCGAGATGTAATGACTGGTCTAAAATTATTCAAGTTTGCGGTCATCGTCATTCGGTCATCTTGATCTAAAACGAAAGTACATAGCTTCTTTATTTCAGTCGCAAGGCCCTTTTCTTCGTTGACCGAAGAAAAGTAGCGGCTGCGAAGGTAATATGCCTTTGGTCGCCCGCGGAATACTTGTGCTTCAGTAGCTATTTTTTTAATCTTGATGCTTTTTGCTGCTTTCTTTGGGAAGCTATTTTCTTCGTGCTTGTCCGCGGATTACTCACGCTTTAGTTCTCCGCGTATTATGCACTTTGCGATAGCTCTATTTCTTGCCTAAAATAATACTCATTTGCCCCTTTTTGCCGTCAGCGACGCACCTCCTTCTACTTCTACCATAGTCATGCCATCCAAGCGGCAGTCTGTTTTCACGTATACATCGACCAGTTTGCCAAAAATCACGGGGAGTATTGCCCATGCAGCAGTGCAGTTCTTCTTCCGCCGGGTATGACTATCCAAAAGTTGTGGGAGAACTACAATACACAATGCGTCGACGGCGAAGGCATGGAATGCTCACTCAGCCTTTTTTTGTCGTGTATTCAGAGAGGAGCTTAGCTATTGGGCCAAGTTCCGTCGGATGAATTGATGCTATATGGTCTAATAGCGACAACATATAGCTTTATCATTGAGCAAATTGCTTTTTCGTGCCAAATAGACTTCATAGTGTATTATGATTGTATTCGAACATATTTTGAATGAAGTTATTATTGTTGTGACATGCTATGTTTGTGACATGCGGGCCTTCGATCCGACCCAGTTAAAAGAGGTCATTTGATAGGCCAACTGAAATCACGACGGCCACGCTGCTGAGGTATTTAAGCACCTACCCTGTCCTCACAACTCACTTTTCAGCTTAACACTTTACTTGCGACGCTTCTTTACCTGCCACCTCATCCAACCATGCCATCCAAGCGAGAATGTATTGTTGCCTATGTTCTTGGAATGTATGCAACATGCCCTACTGCCCCCAGAATGAGAATGAGGATTTTGACTATCTTCCTCATGGTATGACTGTTCGAATGTTGTGGAGGAACTACAATGAATGTTATATGTGCAGGAATGCGGAATGCAATAAATGCACGTTGGGGTATTTTCGATGTGTGTTTCGAAACGACCTTGCCTTTCTGTTCAAGTTCCGACAGGTTCAGCCGTAACGTTACCGTCAACGTTACCTGTCGCGGCAATTGAAACCACGGCGGCTACGAGAATGTTATCTTGATTCCACTTTGATTTCGAGTACTTAGGATTGCAACCTCCCGAGGTTTAGATTTTCGACTACTTTTCGATAAGAATAGTATAGTTAAAAATATTTTAACAATGTGGTAGAAGTGTATAATGTAATCGCATGTTCATTCGTCAATGGCTTGTGTTTCTTGCCGATATGCTGATGTGCCTGTGTATGGGGTTTTCTGCCTCGGTTGTGTTTTTGTTTTTGATTAAAAAGTCGGCGACTAAGTGATCCTGCATGTGCGAGATATATGAATTTGATTGGACCAAAAAAGTACACTACTCTTGCACCAGGTACAAAAACTCTTGCCCGACCTTTGAAGATTTATTTCCCCTTGTTTCTTCTGACATACGCACCTTCAACCATACCTTCAAACATCTGCTACTTACCTTGCAAGCATTGCCATCTGCAGGTATTATAGCTCCACATTTATCCTCACAATATATTTTTTCGACTTTTGCTATGAGCGACGCTCGCTTTAACTGCTAATCACCTTGCAAGCATTGTTATCTACAGGTATAAAAGCCTGTAATATCGTGGCCACGTTATGCCTTCAATTCTGCGATTCGGAGTTTATGGGACACCCGATGAAGATCGTGATGAAGCCAGTGCAGACGCTAGCAATACACATGGAATGGTTCACCAGCGATGTCCTCAATGCAATGTAGACAGCTGGATGATATGTAAGTTCTTAAACATCCCCTACGAGTCTGACAGATAGACATGTCCGACAGGACTTACCGATCGTTTGGCGGCGCTACACCTGGAGAATTCGGAAAGACATGTTTTTTGACCTTCAAGAACCGGAACTTTATCCCGACCAGACCCCAATAGGGAACGAATGGGTCACCCCAAGCAAGGACACTGGTCATTCCAGTCGACGTCACTTGGACGCTTATTATTCCGCGGGATCAACGAGAAGAGGCAATCGACCTTTATTGCGTGCGATGCAATTGCCTTGACCAATAAAGCTCTGCCATTTAAGTTCTCCGATAGAGCGTCAACATTGCCGTCAACGTTACCTCGCTATCGAGGGAATTGAAACCTACAAGTGCTGCGGTTTCTACAAGTGCCACAAATAATTATGGATTGACGATATCATAGATTCCAATGTATCAGCAATATAGTAGCCTTAGCACTGTGAAATGAATCGAAATCTCTTGCCTAGAAGACATCATAGACAAATATTTGGTGTATATTGATTAAATTTGTATGATGATATAGATTTGTGTATCATATGCTAGTACCCATCTCAGTTGCAACTTGTTTTCTGGGAATTTACGCATCTGAATATGCACATCCATAAACGTGTACCGTGCATGCCGTCCAAAACTGCACATGGATGTAGCCATATTTGCATACTTGTACATGATATACGCACCTGGTCGCTTGCCCCAGCGCTCGTTATGCGGTGCAGTCAGCGCTCTGGTTACGCACCCAGGTGCGTGCACCAGCGTTCTTCATGCGGTGCGGTCAGCGCACTGGTCGAGCACCTGGGTGCTTGCCCCAGCGTTCATGATGCAGCGCCGTCCGAGCACGGGTTACACACCCGGGTTGCTTGCCCTAGCGTTCTCAATACGGTGCAGTCAGCGCACTGGCTGCGCACTTGGGTGCTTGCACCAGCGTTCTTCATGCGGCGAGGTCAGCGCACTCGTCACGCACCAGGGTGCGTGCACCAGTGTTCGTTGAGGCTTGTGCGCCATTGTACACTTAATTTCCGGATACTATATTTTGCTCTCCTTTTACATGGTATTAATTTTATTAAGTGTTTAAGTTATTAAGTGAGAGACCTGCCCTATGACACACCCGACGCATGACGACTTTCGAACTTTCGAGACTTTCGAACCCAAAAGTTCGAGAATGGTGAGAGACCTGCCCTATGACACCCCCACCGTATGACGACTTTCGAACTTTCGAGACTTTCGAACCCAAAAGTTCGAGAATGGTG
>LGRX02009033.1:0-26123 GCA_001247695.2 Cymbomonas tetramitiformis
GCGCCCACGTTCCGCCGCACCAACCCGCAACAACCACATACATCCTACCGGCCACACCCCCATATGGTCGCATGTCAGAGGAGCTGTCCTCACACCGCCCATACATATTCGGTGTGTCCTACCCACATGCGCCCACGTTCCGCCGCACCAACCCGAAACAACCACATACATCCTACAGGCCACACCCCCATATGGTCGCATGTCAGAGGAGTTGTCCTCACACCGCACCATACATATTCGGTGTGTCCTACCCACATGCGCCCACGTTCCGCCGCACCAACCCGAAACAACCACATACATCCTACCGGCCACACCCCCATATGGTCGCGTTTCAGAGGAGTTATCCTCACACCGCACCATATATATTCAGTGTGCCCAACCCACATGCGCCCACGGTCCGCCGCACCGACCCGAAACAACCACATACATCCTACATGCCACACCCCCATATGGTCGCGTGTCAGAGGAGCTGTCCTCACACCACACCATACATATTCAGTGTGCCCAACCCACATGCGCCCACGGTCTGCCGCACCGATCCGAAACAGTATACGTCTTGTTATGTTTTACTATCAAGACGTACCAAACCAATACATATCTACAAGTGGAGCCACGGGTCCGGGGGCGCGCCTCGAGCCTTGAATCACAAGGACACGCGCACGCCACTCCTAACCCACCGGTTGTAATCCACAACTACCCCAAAAGAAGATGCCTTGAAGACGAGTAGCCACGGGTACAGGGCGCGCGCAACGAGCCTTGAATTAGGCCACATGCACGCCGCTCCCGACCCACCGGCACATCGTCGGGGAAAAGAAATACAACCTTCCGTCATGTAACCTTGCCGGCCGGTCGAAGCAGTACCCTCCCGAGCTGAACACCATCCAGAAACCAACACAAGTGGAACACGCTTGTACGCACGTCTCTTTTTAAGCAACCTCTGACGGCGGAACGTATTACATAAATTAGGTTTAAGATAGGCAATCGGTTTCAGGCATCACAGAAAACTCACCGGGGGTTCCGCAGGCTCTTCTGGCGCGCCGTCTTCTTCCCCCGCGGGCTCCTCATCGGAGTCCTCATTGAGGTCCAACTCCGCTGATGCAGCACCGGCTTGACCAGCTTGGCCCACAACCTGCACACGCGAAAACCCGTTCAGATCACTGCCCACGACAAAGTTGTCACGGGCCGTGTCGGGGGACACGGGGTGAGACGTGTGACCCCGGAGCACCCTTCACTTCACTGCCCATCACGACAAAGCTGTCAAGGGCCGTGCTTGTGGACTTGTGGGGGAGCAAGGGGTTCACCTTCCATGGTCGCAATTGCTTGACCGAGCTCACGCACGCCCAGTCGTTCATGTGTTCATCCCAAATCGCGTGGCGGGCACAACACGCAGCTTGTTGGTGACAATTCGCGACTCCGTTCTGACCTGCGTGGGTATCGGCTAAAGGTTACAAGTGTTCAACTGTATCGAAATATTCAGTGCCAGATTAGCTTTCATGACATTTGTCCTATATTCAAGGGACCCAACCCACATACGCCCACGCGTGGTGTGCCACACCAACCCAACACAAACACATGCATACTGCTGGCCACACCCCCTTCCGGTCGCGTGTCAGAGGAGTTGTCCTCACATCGCACCATACATATCCAGTGTGCCCAACACACATGCGCCCACGGTATGCCGCACCAACCCAAAACAACCACATACATCCTACAGGCCACACCCCCTTATGGTCGCGTGTCAGAGGAGCTGTCCTCACACCGCACCAAACATTTTCAAGGGGCCCAACCCACATGCGCCCACGGTCTACTCTGCCGCACCAACCCGAAACAATCGCATACATCCTACAGGGCACACCCCCTTATGGTCGCGTGTCAGAGGAGCTGTCCTCACACCGCACCATGCAAATTCAGTGTGCCCTACCCACTTACGCCCACGGTCTGCCGCACCAACCCCAAACAACCGCATAGATCCTACAGGGCACACCCCCTCGTTCCGGTCGCGTGTCAGAGGAGTTGTCCTCACACCGCACCATACATATTCAATGTGCCCTACCCATTTACGCCCACGGTCTGCCGCACCAACCCAAAACAACTGCATAGATCCTACAAGGCACACCCCCTTCGTTCCGGTCGCGTGTTAGAGGAGTTGTCCTCACACCGCACCATATATATATTCAGTGTGCCCTACCCACATGCGCCCACGGTCTGCCGCACCGACCCAAAACAACCACATACAACCTACTGGCCACATCCCCTTCTTCTGGTCGCGTGTTAGAGGAGTTGTCCTCACACCGCACCAAACATATTCAAGGGGCCCAACCCATATGCGCCTACGCTCGGTCCGCCACACCTTTGCATCGATCGTTTCTCCCGGTGAAACGGACATACACGCAATACATAAATGGATAGATGTATAGATATGTTTTTTTACTATCACCCCATACCAAACCAATACATATCTACAAGTGGAGCCACGGGTCCGGGGGCGCGCCTCGAGCCTTGAATCACAAGGCCACGCGCACGCCACTCCTAACCCACCGGCTATAATCCACTTCCACCCCAAACGAAAAAGACATGCTAAACAATTAGCCACGGGTACAGGGGCGCGCGCCTCGAGCCTTGAATCAGGACACGCGCACGCCGCTCCCGACCCACCGGCACCTTGTCCCTACGCCTGTTAGCAACTTATAACAATTGCGATTATGCTTTGATAGCCGCAAGACACTAAAGTTGAGATTCTATAAAGTGTCCACGTAAAGTGTCACATAAAGTAGGTCCACCCACCCCCTAACCCAATTGGCGCGTGTCCGGAGAGCTATCTCCACATCGCAGCCAAGAGGGTATGGCACCTCGGATTTTGACCGAGATCTCCAAGCTTCGGTGCTTCGCCCTCAATGGGCTCCGCGCTTGGGCTCTTGTTGAGCTAGTACCACGATTTAAATTGCTTGCAAGTTCAATCAAGGCCATGCGATATGTTATAATAAGAAGTTTTTACCAAGCACAAGGTTCAGGCTAATAGAGATGAAGAATAACTAGTAGGATGACAATTGACTTCTTCGTTTGTGTGGCACCTCGGAGTCAAAACCGAGATCTCCAAGCCAAAAGGCTTGACGCTCTTGTCGGTTGAACTAGTGCCACGATTCAACTTGCTTGAAGTTTTAGTCAAGGCCACGCAAAATGTTACAACAAAAAATCGTTCCCAAGCACAAGGTGAAAGCTAATAAAGATGAAGAATGAATGGTATCGGGCACCTCGGAATCAAACCGAGATCTCCAAGCCAAAAAGCTCGGCGCTCTTGTTGAGCTAGTGCCTCAAAGTCTTTTTTCTCTCTCTCTCTCTCTCTCTCGCTCTCTCTCTCTCTTGATGCCATGCAAAAGAAATACAAAGAAGTACAAAGAAATACAAAGAAATACAAAGAACGAAGGCTTACCATAGCTATGTGACACCTCGGACTTTAACCGAGACCTCCAAACCAAGGTTTGGCGCTCTAATTGAGCTAGTGTCACCAATTCTGGCGTGGCTGCAGAATTTGTCTTCTACAACTTAGGGTCATGAGGGATTTTTGCATCTTTCGGGAAAAATGTCACAAACAGGTCAAGACATGATCAATTTAGAGTGGTTTTCCGCGAGGAAAACACCTGTCAGGTCAAAAATGTCGTCCGGAAAGCCGTTTCGCCGCCAGCGAAAGGTCTGTCCGTCAGTGAAAAGTGTGGAAATGAGAGTGAACGAAAGGTGAATGAGAAGCGTGCCACAATTATGTGACACCTCGGACTTTAACCGAGACCTCCAAACCAAGGTTTGGCGCTCTAATTGAGCTAGTGTCACCAATTCTGGCGTGGCTGCAGAATTTGTCCTCTACAACTTAGGGTCATGAGGGATTTTTGCATCTTTCGGAAAAAATGTCACAAACAGGTCAAGACATGATCAATTTAGAGTGGTTTTCCGCGAGGAAAACACCTGTCAGGTCAAAAATGTCGTCCTGAAAGCCGTTTCGCCGCCAGCGAAAGGTCTGTCCGTCAGTGAAAAGTGTGGAAATGAGAGTGAACGAGAGGTGAATGAGAAGCGTACCACAATTATGTGACACCTCGGACTTTAACCGAGACCCCCAAACCAAGGTTTAGCGCTCTAATTGAGCTAGTGTCACCAGAACTGCTACGGCTGCAAAATTCTATCGACAAATCATAGGGTTGAAAAGCAAAGTCGCAATTTTCGGAGAAATTATCCAAAGAAGATAAATGATGGACGAATTCGGTGTAATTTTCCGCGACAAACAAGCTCGTCAAGTCGGATATGTTGTCAGAAACCCCCGTTTTAGCGCCAGCGAAAGGTCTGTGCAACAAAAGAAAACACTTTAATGGTAAAGAGAAGCTTGACTTTGACTTGCGGCGCGTGTGCTGCTCAACCAAAACTCCGAAGTGAAATTTTGAATCTTCACGGATGGATTCCAGTTTCTGATTGGCGCATCGTCGCACCCTCCATGTCGCCTCGAATATAATTTCTCTTCCTTGCCTAGAGCGCGAGCTCTCGTCGTCGGGAATGACATCTATCTGCTATCTGACTATCATATCTCATGTATAATTACTTTGAGCCCCACGCCACCCAAATTATAATTTCTTCATTTGGCTTTTTCCTTCTTTGGCCTCTTACAAACCCAGCCTCTTCGAGTCATATCTCCTGGCATCGCATCGCGCCAGTCATTCCGGGACTCTCGCGTGAACCCTGGGGCATCCTGAAGCGGGCTTGGTGACATTCCTATGTCATCGGGTATATAATTCTACCGATTTATACGGACTTAAGCAAACTTAAGCAAACTTAAGCAAACTTAAGCAAACTTAAGCAAAAACCTTGTTCTAGTGAGGGCACCTTCTCTGCAGGGTGTATTGCTTTCTTTTTTCTTTACGGCCCGCAACCGGCAAAGTCCACTGGCCCGTTTTCGGCCAATACGGCCAATCTCCAAAACTGCCCGCATTTTGATTTTAAGTATGGTGATAATGCAAAAATCGCATAATTTTGCATTAATTCTGCTATTTTCATATTAATAAACGTCACGGCCCGCACCCATACATCCCATCGGCCCGCATTCGGCCTGGAGTGGTGAGCTACGGCCCCGGGCCGGCCCGCCACGGTAAGCAATATACCCTGCTTCTCTGAAACCTCCCTCTGGAAAGAAGCGTGCAGGAGGGGGTGTACGCATCACGAAGGAGCCGAAGATCGAGCCCTCCAAGCGCATCACCGAATTTCCCGACCAGTGTTTGCGTATCTCAGCAGGGAGGCTCTTTTGCGGATGTTGCAAAGAGACGTTATCACTCTTGAAGCAATCCGTCAAACCCCACGTGCTCCGCAAGCTACGCACACTCCGTACTTAAGCCCTACCCCCCTCGCCCCCTCTACGTTTGTCTCCTCCTTTTCTTCTTTTTCCTTTTCCCTTTTCCCCTTCCCCAGGTTTCCCTTTTTTCCTCCCCCCCCCTTTCCCTTTCCTTCCCTTTCCCCTTTCCCCTATCGTCTTCCTCCTTTCTATAT
Source organism: Cymbomonas tetramitiformis (assembly GCA_001247695.2). NCBI lineage: Eukaryota > Viridiplantae > Chlorophyta > Pyramimonadophyceae > Pyramimonadales > Pyramimonadaceae > Cymbomonas > Cymbomonas tetramitiformis. The sequence continues at coordinate 5,521 of LGRX02009033.1, forward strand.
ACAGTATCGCGACATAACATCTTACCGCGACATAACATCTCACCGCGACATAACATCTCACCGCGACATAACATCTCACCGCGACATAACATCTCACCGCATTACGTTTCATCTCACCGCATTATCACATCGCAGCGCCTCCGCACCGCCGCGCCTCCGCGCCTCCCTCAGCGGCTCTACGGCTCCGAAAAAAAGAGGGAAAATTTCATCAAAATTTAGGCATCCTGAAAAAAAGGGCAAAAAAATATAGGTTCGGCCCCGAAAAATGGGTCAAAAAAATTTAGGCGATTTCAAAAAAAATTCTTGTTTAGGCCAACATGGTACATTGTCGGTACACGTGCACGCCATATATAACACGCGTGGGGTAACTATGTACCCACGTCGTACTAAGGGGGTGCGTTCACATGTACCCAACATGCACTAGTCTGCCATTTGGTACATGGCTGGTACATGTGTACGAGACACCATGTACCCAGCATGTACTCAGCATGCACTGCATGGTACACGTTGGGTGCATGTGTACGAGGAACCATGTACCCGGCATGTACCTACATGTACCCGCCCGGAGCATGCTGGGTGCATGTGTACGCACTCGATTGCGTACACATGCACCCCGCATGCACCGTTCTGGAAGTGTGTACCCGTCGACGGGGTACATGTAGGTACACGTAGGTACACGCCAAACCTGTTTTCCGGATGTCCATTTCTGAAGGAATAACTCATTTGTTTACATCGAAACTTGTCAAGGATGTCTTAGTCACTCATGGCCTTGACATATATGTGAAAATATTGCACTTTTTTACAACTCGGATTTTCACTGAGTTTTGGTCCCCAAGTTGGGAGTGGGTAGGTACATATCTACCTTGTCCAAGTACATGCCGGGTACATGTCGGGTACAGGCGTCCTAAATTTGTAGGGACGGGCGAAATTCGGAATTATAATCTCATTCATCTGAACGGTGCACTAAAAATATAGTAAGATCTGCATTTGATCGTGCGTCCCCGCGAAAATGTTGAAGTGGGGTACGCCACATTTCTTGCGTGGCATATGACTGCTTTTTTGTACGGTATGTCATTTTGAGACGCAAAAGATTTGGTTTGGGTTTTGACAGATTCACCTCTCGCATACTCGCAGTGTCACTGTCCCGTTCTCGAAAACATGTCCCAATTCTCGTTTCGCTGTCCTAATTCTTGGGGGATTAGTATCGGGCCCCTCCGTCCGTCCCCTCGGGCCCCTCGGGCCCCTCGGGCCCGCGGCCCGGCGGCTGCCGACTCTTGATAATCTCCCAGTAGACATGTCTAAAATTATGAATTATTTTAATATTTTCCTAGTATATATAGATAAAGAAATCTATAAATATATCTACTACAATACTCACGTGTGACAATCGTATACGATTGTCAAGCTGGAACCGTACGAATAATCATATTCAGATGTGCACGAGTAGTGACAAACTCTTCGCGAATATCCAGGCAGGGTTATACGACATGCAATAGGATACACGATCTCGGCGCTAAGTTCGGCTCTCTCTCACGTGTGACAATCGTATACGATTGTCAAGCTTCGACCGTACGGTTAATCATATTCGAATGTGGATGAAGGTGCTAATACATGCAATGGTATACAAAATGTTTTTGAGTAAGGTATATGAAAATGCATACACTGTAAAATATTTAACATGCCATAACAGTTCTACGTTTGTATTCTAGCTAAGCAACTAGAGATCGAAGTTGTCCGGAATTCCAGGATAATAAGACAGTATTTTGCGAACTTCTGAGGATATCAGAGATGGCTCGTGAAGGTATCCCACACTCGTAATGATCGGAATTTGGAATATCTCGGAGTACAGCCAAAGGAAATGCTTGCAGGGAGCAGGTCGGGTCCTCGCCATTTCACGAAAACACGGACACGAACAACGGTATTCTCGTCCAAACTCCAAGAGGTATTCACGGCCATCGGACTCAGGGTGACAAACTCGGAAGTTATACACGGTTATTGCACCACCAGGAACACATTTTCGGATTTGAGTCAGTGCAAGGTTATCGGTCTTAACCATGCTGTGGAGCGCGGTATAGAAATTCGCTATCTTCTTCGTCAGGAAACCCTTGCCACTCGCTTTCACCTTAACACGGTTGCGAAGTCTCTCCTCCACGTCCATCTCCGAATTCTCCGATCTCACCAGATGTCCTCGAGCCTCTTCTGGGGTCACATCCTCATGGGCAATGCAAACACCAAGAGAACAGAGACGAGTCTCCTCACTTTCCAGGATCTTTGTGTCCGGTGCAACAAGAAGTTTGGGTACACGGTTCGCCCCCCCCTCGGGCAGTCCAGGCATCGAAACGTGACAACAATACCATGGGTTTTGAACACATTTCCACGAGCAGAATATAATCCTCCGGATCGGGGGAGTGGTCCTCACTTCGCGAACTTGACCCTTTTGAAGAGTTAAGTTTTTTGCTGGAAAATAATAGGTCAAGCTTCCGGTGTACCCAATAGTCAGCTGCCCTTTCGCGATTGGGATGTCGTGACGAGAACCATTAGACTTCCGTCCATAGCATTTACCGTTAGTGCCTGCCCGCATGACGTGAAGCAGGGAAGGTTGGAAGTCCCCACCAGCTTCCGGGTAAACGCGAACTAAAGCACGCTCCGGACGTGCCGCCGAGGTAGGTCTTGCCGCCGAGGTAGGTGGTGCCGCCGAGGTAGGTCTTGCCCCAGAGGTAGGTCTTGCCGCCGAGGTAGGTGGTGCCGCCGAGGTAGGTCTTGCCGCCGAGGTAGGTAGGTAGGTCTTGCCGCAGAGGCAGGTGGCACCGCCGAGGCAGTGCGCGTCTTCTTGGAGGCGACGCCTTCCGAGGGAAGTTCCGCAGGGCGTTTGCGCGAAACCCCCCCATGGTTTACCTTATCTGGACGGTGCGTGTCCGTTGCAGGGATGCCCCTCTGTGGAAGCCATCCTGTCGCGCCAGCACGAACTGTTTGCATTAATTCGCGACCATCTGCAAACTCTGCCTGAGTAAGGACGCCTTTAACCCACTTATCCTCCAATGAACGAATACGACCTTGCACGCACAACAAGTGCTTTGTTGAGTTCTGCCGGTTCATCGCCAGGCAAACTTGTCGAATCTGCATAAGGCTATCGAATTCCACCGACTCCAACAAGGTGGAGTAGTATGCCCCCCACGATCTCCACTTCGCGTGCATGCTTTCCGCAAGGCATACAAGCGGTCGTTGGATTTCGGCGGTCATGTCTTCGGTTTGATCCTTGAATTGCGACAGAATGTGCTGCGCGTGCCGTATTTGGAAAACGAAGTACGCATTCAATTTTGGCTGATTCGACCTGCCACATTTCTCAGCATACCAGGCGAAGATGGCAGTTTCACAGGACACCTTGGCCTCGGGAGTAGAGTAAATCCATCGCTGTAACAGGTCTTTGTGCACGGCATGGAGATCTGATGGAATAAGAGATTCGATCTTATGTAAGTTCTGCCCCCAATGGAACGTGCACTCCAGATTGTTACGGTCATCTTGGTCTGGCCAAACTTTCTTGATTGCTGCCCAGTTAGCACCTGTGCCCCAAATATTAATCAGTTCTTGAAAACCAAGTATATCATGCGTAGGTTTACACGGTGCTGACAATCGTATACGATTGTCAGAACGTTATAAAGTGCAAACTCACACATAGAAAACTATGATTATTGACTTGCCCTGTATTTCATGCGTAGGTGACAATCGTATACGATTGTCAACGGTTCGATTGTCAGCACCGTGTAACTTACAAACTCTCCCATTGAAAATTATGATCTTTAATTTACCTGCTGCATCTCCCATGAAGCCGTAGAATAATACTTCCTCACGCGGGTGTTCGGCTGCTACCGTCTTCTTCACCAATGTCCAAAACAGTACCTGTGTTTCGGTACAGTCTTTGGGTACGTTCATGGTGGCAATAGTGAGCAGGGCGTTGGCCTCTATGGAGAACACGTGCGCCCCCATCGTCACCCAATCCCCAGAAACCTTGCGATGTACGAAATCCAAGTGGACGTACGCTGAGCGGAGGTAGTCGTCGCTACTTTTCGGGTGCATGCGACGCACGAGATCGACACCTCCATCCACTCCGACACTGGACATAACGAACGTGTGAGCAAAACTGTCGATGTTCCCCTCGTCCGCGAAAGATTGCAGTAGGCCCTTACCGTGCTTAGCAGCCCATTGGGAAACGGCTTTCATGCCCTCATCCTGTCGACGACCTCGCACGAAATTCTGGTCCACTGCCTTATCAATCAGACACGTTCATTCTCCTCGCGATGCCTGGTAGCTGGCTGGGGTGAAAAGAAGAGTCTTTTGGAAAAACGGTTTCCGTGAGTAGAGACCGTTTTAACTGGCACACGTTTCGCACTCCACCGGTATTTAGAACCTCCTCAGCCCCAGTCTTAGCCGTTTTTATCTCATTCACGCTGGGGTTGTCGGTGGACAGCACAGAATGGTTGTGTCCAAAGGGGCTGGTAGACAGCATGAGGATGTTGCAATCGGAGTCTTCTGAGACGGTTACGACAAACGGGCAAGTGCCAGAATGAGTAGGCTCTGCGTTGCAAAGGGCGCACACCAGATTGCGATTTTTGAAGCAACCGTTGAATTGGATACGGTTACGCTCACCCGTAGTACGAAATACGACACATGCATCGTTCTCACAGGATAAAGCCCCACCGCATCGCGTAGTTCTACTAACACGGCCTTTGACAAGCCTTTTGTTCCCAGAACGCATCCAGGTCTGCGGATCGTATTTTAAGAAATCCTTCCATGGAGAGAAAACTCCAGCACGTGGCTTATAAAGTACCCCCGGAAGTAGAGGCACTGGCAGTTCGTCGACAACCTCTTCTGAAGGAACTGGCGCTACGTCTTGGGTCAAATCAACAGACTGTGAAAAATCTATCGGAATAGCTGGTCCGGTATAGGATGTATATTCAGATTTGACCTTGTGTTTGAGCTGTCCCGCGCTGGACGATTTCGTGGATTCATATGAGTCTTTTGGAGGTGGAGGCGATTCGGTCAAGTCACAAACCAAATGTTCTTGCTTTATCTCAGGGCGAGGTGGAGAAGCTGAAGCTTGGGAAGATTCGTGGGTGGCAGTTTTGACATTCACACAACCGGTCTTGACGCCACTAGATCCGGGGGTTGAACTGGCGCCACCAATCACAAGTACGACAGCCCCATCAGGGAACACGGTGCCGAGCTCCACAGTTTGCACGTCTTCTGTTGTACGCATGTGAAGAAGCATCGGAGTATCGGTAAGGGTTGGAAACAAGGCCTGTAGTAACTGAAGAGAGATTGGCACCGCATGCGGGACATCCAAAGCATGGCTACCGTATCGCAGGGAAGTCGGCATGGTATCCTAAGGTACCATGAGAAATGAATTATTTTCTGAAAGGAATACTTTATATCGACATGGGTTCAGTGTATATTTTGAAGAACCAAGCATTCAAGATATTCGCTTGGGAAACAGTTCTGACAATCGTATACGATTGTCAGAACCGTCGGGAGGGAGGGAGGGGACTATGTACGCCTCACCGCTCTGACTCGTAAGTGAAAGAAAAAAGTTCAATTCAATGCGACTGGGTTATTCCCCCTGAGTCCCTGGTCAGGGTGGGAGGGGGGAGTCTGTGTATATTCTTTAAGTATGAAGAAAAAAATAAAACTTTCTTAAGTATGGGAAAACGTATGCGTCGACGCGGACCGACGCGTTACACTCCTTAAGTATGGGCTTAAGTATGGGAGCCCTAATTTGCTAAATCTTAGAATGTTAAGAATGTTTGGGCCGTTCGCCCCCGGGCCCCTCGCGGTTCGAGCGGCCCGAGCGGCCCGAGCGGCCCGAGCGGCCGGACGGAACGGCCTAATACTAACACTCTAATTCTTGGTCATTTTACAGCAGATGTCGCTTTCGGAGCATTTTGCGATGTACAGATGCTTTTTGTTAACTACGTAATTTCAACTTAACGCGGAACGCTCTCTCTCTCTCCCTCTCTCCCTCTCTCTCTCTCTCGCAGTGAGACCCCGTACAGCCAAGCGAAGATTTTTAAGATTACGTTTTTATCTAAGTAAAGTTTTCCTATATAATATTATCACATAGTTCTACTGGGTCAGGGGGTATTCGCATCGCAAAGAATGATGGCCCCTTTCACTACTTTTGGAAGTCGCGAAAATCCTAAGATCCCGCTCAACATACCCACATGACCGCGCCGGCCCTTAGCGAGAATTGTGGTTGGCCTTTCAGACCGTACGAGTTAATATTGAAAGATATAACACATATGAGTTAATATTTTGGTAAGTCATTCCCTCATCGGCAGCGCATGCTTGCTTGCAAGCGAGCGCGCAGATGAGGGACGAACCCCTAGCGGAAACGTGGACGCGGTTGACATCCGCGTTTTTGCTATCTAGGGCTGACAGCGCGCTGTCAGATGCTCAGCATGTGTTCGTTATGCGTATATGATATGTGCGGTACGCTTGTGCTATGCATTATGCTTTCATGCGGTGCGTATGTCGAGCCGTTCACTCGATGCGTGCCCAATGACCCCCTCCCTTGCGCGGCGTTCCAGATCCCAGATTATGCACGGATCTCGCGCGCGCAAAAAATATGTTGTTCCTAACACACCTAATAATAAGTATGCAAAGTTTCGATGCTTGCGGTGTATTGCTCAGACCTCTACATCAAGCTGCTGGACAGTGACTTATGGGGTCCGTAAGTCACTGCCCAGCAGCTTGAGGTGGAGGCCTGAGCGAAAGAGGTGAGCGGATTGTGCTTTCGTGTTCGACGTGAGCACGTGACGGAGGCTAGACACGTCACCATACCACGGATATGCGAATGGAAAATATAAAAATTAAATTTTACCAACACATATATATCTTAGTGAATATAAACCTTTGGTATATTCACTACCGATCGCGGCCAGATTATTGGCTGGAAAAACTTTCCCGCAAGACTTTTATTTATTGGTCATAGAGACCACAGGCTAACATGCGCTTGGAAGCTATCTTCCCGGAATCATAAACTGTTGATTATACGATTTATACCTCAGGTAAATTATGCTATCACCGCCAGATTGATAACTCTAAAATGTGAATCTTACCGTTCGAAGCACTCTTAAGACAGCAAATTGGTTCTCTACCCCCTTCAACCCTAGAAGCCCTAAGGGAAACCCCTCACCAAAGTGGTTCACCAAAGTGGAATTAAGTGTTTTGGCTCACCAAAGGTACTCGGTCGATTCGCACAATCGATTTTTGCGCAACGAGATGCGCCTTGCCGAGACCTTTCCAACGATATACGACTCGAATATGTAAACGGACCGAGTACACCTTGGTGAACACCGGCACTCTTTGGTGAATCACCAAACCGGTTTGGTGATTCACCAAAGTGTGCTTCCACATTCGCGAACCACTTTGGTGAGAAAACTCCAGTTTCGACAACGGATCCGGGTCCAATCCGAATTCGTAGGACGGATCCAGAAATCTTTCAGGCTTCGACGCTTCGGATCCAGCAATTCGTTTGAATCCGTTCGTATCTGTACCTGTCGGAGCCAACGAAAATCAGGCTTCGTTCGAACGGAAACACGAAATTTCAGGATTGTCACTGTATCCGTACTCGAAAATCCAGAAAATGTTTGGATTAGTCTCCGTGGATCCGTTATATTCCATGCTGCCGATCGAAAAGTCAAATGTCAAATTATCAATTGTGATATGAATTTCGATTGCCAAGGGATATAAACTAATCAAAATGTGGACAAATGTCACGGAATTATCCTCTTAGCACATCTGGGAAAGCAGGGCCATATTGGCAAACACCCTAAAGGATGTGGGCTCAAATTTTTACTTGGCAGGTTGGATTCGCAGAATCGTCGGAATTGACGGATTTTTTACGGATCAGGATTCGATGCTTCGAATCCAGTAGAATTTCAGGATCTGCCCGTATCTGTATCTTTCGAAGCCGCTTAAATTGAGGATTCGATAGGTCGGATTCTGATTTGTGTCTGGATCCGGAGCAACGAATCCGGATCCGTTGCCGACACTGGAAAACTCATCAAAGTGGTTCACAAATCCCGAGTGTGTTTTAGATCTTTTAGGATATGCGTGACAATATTACTATATATAAGTATAGTATGGTACTGCACACTTTCGGGTTTTTACATAAAATCAAGGTGAACATGTTATTTTTCACTTTGTTCTTCGTGAGGTTTCGGAACCAAGATATTCTCACACTGCATGGGGTGTTGGGCGCGACAAGGCGGAAACTTCAAAGGAGCGGGGGTGTGAAGAACGTGCATACGCAAAGTGTTGAACCTTGAAGGATTAAGGTATTCGTATTCACTCTCATGACCTCACAACTCACACTCCGGGCCACTCACTCAAAATTCATTAGTCGTCACTCTGTCACTAACTCACTCACTCAACTCAACTCAACTCAACTCAACTCAACTCAACTCAGCGAATTCGAGCGGATTTAAGAAATCTTTCGCATTCGGAAGAAAGTTGGGATACAGCTCAGCTCACCTCACCTCACCTCACCTCACCTCAGCTCAGCTCAGCTCATAGTGTCAGCTCACCTCAGCTCACCTCAGCTCAGCTGAGCTCAGCGCTCAGCTCAGAGTGTCAGCTCACTTCAGCTCAGCTGAGCTCAGCTCGACGCTCAGCTCGACGTGTCAGCTCGACGCTCAGCTCGACGTGTCAGCTCGACGCTCAGCTCGACGCTCAGCTCGACGCTCAGCTCGACGCTCAGCTCGACGCGCAGCTCAGCTCGACGCTCAGCTCTCAACGCTTGCACTTGAGCGGCAGTCACAGCTCGGCTTGTCAGCCAGCTCAGCTTGTCATCAGCTCAGCTTAGGGCGGGCGAACATTGCTCTAGGGGCCCTCCCAGACCGAAAAGCGTGCTTCTGGGGGGTCTAACCCCAGGCCGAAAGTGATGCCGCTAGGGAGGGGTGGAGAAAAAAGCCCGCCCGCGCTAGCGGCCGCTCGAAAAATCTGCCTAACTCTTATATTGTGAATAACAACAACTGCCTTGAAAACTGCCACGAAAGCAGAGTGGGGGGTGCGGGTACTCAGCCCTGATCGCAACCGATTACCACTGAGAACTGCTCAAAACACATGAGAAATGCCAACATTTCGGCGCCTACGGCGGAATATCCCATAGCTTTATTATAAGAGGTCAACGTCCGTCAAATTCATTTCAGCCAAGCACCCTTCAAAGCTCCTCTAGTGCTGCGTGGTGGTATCTGCGCGTGGGGCACTCCCGCCCCCGCGCGCGTGATGGTGGTATTCGCACGTGGGGCACTCCCGCCCCCGCGCGCGTGATGGTGGTATCCGAGCTGTCCTCGGTATGGTTCCTATATCGCACGAACTTGCGGCGTTCTCGTGTTTTAGGAATTATTCAAGGGCAGCCACCATCACACACACACACACACACCTGCGAGGGCATTGCACGGGCAAAGCCTGCACGGCTTTCCTTGTTTACGTACGGGGGATGATAGGCATGTGCACAACTGCAGGGGGTGGGGGCAGCTGGTCTCGGTATGGTTCCTATATATATCGCGCGAACTTGCGGAGTTCTCGCGTTTTAGGAATTATTCAAGGATGGCGTCGCTCGTCTGCGTCGATTCTTCAGTGAAAAGAGAATGAATGATTTCATTAAGGAAGAGGAGCGCAAAGAGGCTGCATCAGAGGCTATTCAACGGGATCTAGAATTTAGTGAGATGCGCTTGATGGTGGAGAAAGTGATTCATTTGTGTCGGCCAAGTATTAAAGGGTTGAAGCATGGTGCGGGGATCAAATCGAATTATGTTCGTATGCTGGATGATGAATGGATCGGGCTGAGCTCTTTTGGAACAAAGAAGGAGTTAATTGAGCGTTTGCACGAGCACATGGCGCACACCATTAATATGTTCTCACTAGATCGACAGAAGGTGTACCGAGTTGTGAATTCGTCCTCGGAATGTGACGAGAGTGATCTAGAATCTGCTCGATGTGAGATATGTAACTCTGCCGAGGACTCTGTGGAAAATCCCATTATATTGTGTGATGGAGATCATGCAGGTCACGTAGGATATCACATTCATTGCCTGTCACCCGCTCTGTATTATGTTCCCTCTGGTACTTGGTTACGTGCCCCGTTTGTAAAGCTGCCAATGTGTTCATCATTGAAGAGGTACTAGATAAGAACACTATTGCAGGTGTTGTGAACTACATGGTGAAGTGGAAGGGATATGATGACCCTTCATACAACTCTTGGCAGAAGGCAGCGGACATCCCGAAAGGATCAAGGCACCTAGTCACAGAATTCAACAAGCGGAGTCGAGGTGCACAAAAATAGTATGATAATAGAATTAGTAACCTTACATCCTTGGAAGTCGGATAGTAACATTATTGATGAATATGTAATATGGAATTATATAGTGCGTGGATATTTTGATGAATGGAAAATATTTGTGAGTGAATTGGTACATATGGAAGACATATACTTACACTAATGCATTTATTCCTCTCCTTTTGTACATCATGTATGTTATATATTTGAGACATGAAAACAAGAATCCTGTGGATAATACATTATATACATTATATATATATATATATATATCACTATAATCTATGCTTACAAGTCAAGTAGGTCACAAATATATGGAATGGTGATTTGTATACATTAATATGTGTGTGTGTGTATGTGTCGTGTGTGTGTGTGTGAGAGAGAGAGAGTGTGTGTGCATAAATGTGGATGAACCTTAGATTAATTCAAAACCCACGGGGCATGAAAGCGCTAGCGACGTAGCGAGGATGAGTCGTGCGCGGTAATGCCATAAGTAGAATTGAGAGTGAGACGGATACTACGGGGCGCTCTGGCGCGGGGCGCTCTACAAAATTTGCATTTCTTAGGGGGTACACAAAACCCCCTAGACGTTCGATGCAAAGCGCTGCGGGGGTAGCCCCAGGCGTTGGCGCATGCCCTGGGGGTAGCCCCCAGACGTTGGTGGCTACTACCCCGCGTGCTGTGGTACTGTCACAAAACGGAATATTCGCAAAAATGAGAGTAAAAGATGAGAGTGAGAGTAAAGTGAGAGTGGATGTTTTTATGTTGGTTTGGGCATCTTTAGGTGTCATTTGGGACAGAACCAACGGTTAAAACGTAATACGCATGAAAAAATCATGTTTTATGGCCGAAAATACACTAAGAGTGGCCCACGATTGTCAAAAATATCGAGAAGTAGCAAAAATATATAGTAATCGGATTTGCACTAAAATTCACTTGAGACATCTTGAAACCGATATATACAAATACAAGATACCTGAAAATACTTAAATTTTTATGTTTAGCACTGATTGCCGGTGCATATTTTCGATATTTTCGGTCACGACCAGCCCGTATATCACTGAAATCACTGACATCCCGGATATTTCACCACTGTGAGGTCTTAACGCAGTTTTTTTGTGCTGTATGTTTTGAATGATAGAATTTTCCATTAGGAAATAGAACATGCAAGGCCATGAAGGAGATGCTGTAGCCCATACGTATGATACGGTAGATGCCACACTTAGGGTTTGCTATGCCCATGCCAGTTGCACGCACAGAGTGATGTACGTCGGGATATGCGTGTTGCCAAAAACAGTTTAACCCCTAAACTGCTACGTGATGAGCTAGCCCATCAAACACTCAAAACTGATTTTCTCGGCGACAAATAACTCAAATTCACTTTTGAAGACAGTTTTGAAAAGCTCGCATCGAGCCGCATGCAGTTGTGCACTTTGGAACAACCATTTTGCGACGATACCCTTAATATTTACCGAGACGCACTCTATTTTAGCTTGACCATAATGAGTTACATCTAGGGCGCATCTGTCATAGTGTTACACACCCCTAACAATATAAGTAGCCCTAACCGCATGTTGAGCACGTTGTAAGATTATTCCCGGAGGTCTAGGGTCAATATTCGGGCTTAAATTGTTAACGATGTGCACATCCATCAACATTTTTAGTTGACAATCACGTCGTCGGTGTCAAGTGTCATGCATTTTCAACGTTTGCATGCGATTCGCCTTGAGAAGACCTTTCCGACACTATTTTCAAAAGTTGAGGTAGGACCCTTGTGCCAGAGTTATTGTAAATAAACCCGAAATTTCAAAACCCCGAAATCCCTTCCGCAGTTTAGGGGTTAAGCTATTTGAACACTGCAAGGAAGCTTTTATTTCACTTATTTCAATCTACATATCTACATATCCACATGTCAGCGCTTAGGGTAATGCGCATAAGCGCTCAGGTTTTGGTGTTGCCCTCCACCGCAGCGCCAGTTCCCGTATTTGCTGCCAAGGGCCTGTGCATCCTGACAACAGCCCGGACATACAATGTATGAAGTTCTGGCACTCCTCCTTCAACTACCTCCGCCTGCTGGGTGAACTGATCCAGCTTCAGGGCGGCTGCCAGGCCTTCAGCCGAGGTGGGCTACTGTAGCCCAACGAGGATCTACTGGGCTTCCTTTGCCGCCTCCTGATGCTTATCAGGAAGCAGCTTTGGAGCCCCTACCGGCACCGCTGCCTGCACATCCATCGCTTGTGAGGTAGGCAGTCCACGCTGCCCGAAACCGCTTCCCGCGGCCGGTAACGCACCCATGATTCCCTGCAAAACGAAAAATGCCTGGTGATGAGAAACGAACGAACGTGGTGTGAAAAAACAAGCTAGGCGTAACAGTATTTTGGTGTACGTACCTTCAGCAACTCGCCGGTTATCTGCTTCTGGTACTCGTGGTGAGTCGACGCGATCGCCCTTTCCGCCTTCTGGCCCTCCTGGAGTACGTCGCAAACTTTTGTGAACTGTTGCTCAAACTTGCTGGCGACGTCCGCCAGTCCTTGACGATGCTGCTGCTCAGTCTCGGAGGCCCGTTTCAGGAGGTTCAGGTTGATCTCCTGGGAATCCTTGCACCTGTCCGCCTGGTCTTGGCGCAGCAGCTCTTCGCGTTTGCTCGCTGCATGGCGCTCCTCCTGCAAGGCCTGCTTCCCCTCCGCGCGCGCGAGTTCTGCTGCCGCTTTGGCCTCCTCCAGACCCTTGTACAGCAGCTCGTTCTGCATCTTAAGGGCCGCCAACTCCTGCGCCATAAGCTGGTGCACGTTCTCAATATCTTGAAGGTCGCGCTTCTCCTCCAATGTCTGTGGTGCTGGACGAACCCGCGCATCCTGGAGGCTTTGCTCCGTCAACAGGTTCTTCAGGACCCCCAGAGCGTCCGCTTGCTCTTTGGCCTGGTGTCGCGCACCACACAACTTCGCATAACACAGCGATCCTGCAGTCGAAATAATAAGGCAACAAACCATACAAGAACCCGTTCTGGAGCTTACCGCGTTATTAAACCTTTCTTTTCTCGCGCGTCTCTTTTTCGGGCGGGGAGCTTCTTCGGTCTTCTTCCTCGGACTGTTCATCGTCTTGGGCAGGTACTGCAAGTGCTTCAAGTTGTTCTCCCATGTCGTCGCCTTCCCAACCCAAAACCTCCTCGTCCGGCTCGTCTTCTTGCGTATGGGTTGCATCTGAAGTGGCTGCAGAACCGACCGCCGGACTTACCTTCTGCCCTCCGGCTACCTTGGCCGTGGATTTCGCAGGAGTCTTCACCATAAATTTTGCGGGTGCCTGCCGCTTCTTTTTGACCCGCTCTGGAGCCGCATTTCCCGCCACGTTCACAGAGGTAGGGGCATCCCGCTTGCCCCTGGCCTTGGTCTTCGCGGCCACACCTCCTTCGTCCTTCAGGATCCCCGTCTCGGTCCGTGCCACCGTTCCCACCAAACGGAACATGTTCCCCAAAGAGAAGTTCCAAGAAGCCAGAACCCAGTCCCTCCCTTCCCCAACCTTCACCGTCTGCTTCACAGTGCTCTTTCCCCCGACTCTCTCAAACATGAAGTTCTTGACCTGCTCAAAAATATCGTACCGAGCCTGCTCCTCCGCTACCTTCTGCGCCGTGCAGACGCTCATCGCCGGGGTTTCCCCATCTAGCCGTTCGGGTATGCGCACTTCCACATAACTCGTCTTTGTGGCTACTGCCCCGGGGTCCTTACCATAGGACCCACATTGCGTTGGGTCCTTTCACAAGGACCACTTTTTCACGATTTTTTTAAAGCATCTTCTTGAGATAAATTGAGGCAACCACCAATAAGGTAGACTAATTATGACCCAAACTAACTTATCCTATGACTGCTTGGCATATATCCGATGTGGCGTGCGTCTATCGGTAGCATAACTGCTAGTAACCCTGAAATTTTCAACGTTGTAGTTTTTCAAATGTTTGAAAACGAGGTATGTAGCTCTTGATTTTTTCACAAACGGAATTTTGAAGCACACGGCGCCAACGCTATGCAATATTGGTGGCACATACCATGGCCGATGATCGGTGGATGTTTGTGCCCGGTGGCATCCCATTTCACGCCGTTATAGGTGTCACAATCCACATATCCCGCCATTTCCTTGGCAAATATTAGGAAATATATGGGCTAATTTTGGCATGGAACAATGTCGGAGATGTGACTGTGCTAGGACAACATACTGTGTCATGCGCGGATGACTCAGCGGTGTCATACATGCTAGCAGTGCCATACGCGCCTTACGATATTAGCGCCCGAGACCCCTGTTGAGGAAGAGACCCCCCTTAGTGGGAGTACACAGTACTAGTGTACGGTGTAATAAGGTGTCATAGTGAAGCACTGACACCTCATACTGCATGATACTGTAGTAGAAGCATCTGATAGGTTAATGAGACTTGGCCATGCTGACTAGGATTAACTCAGGGAGTTGAGTGAATAAGTAATGGCCAAGGCCAAAGAAACAGTTGAGTTTCCAAGAGTAAATACAGCCGACATGGCAAAAGATGTAATCCTAATTCTTATATGCAAGTAATATGCATTGAGTCTGGACATAGATCCTAAGAACCAGCATAGTTTGGTTAGCATTAAATAAGATATAGAGCATAATATAGAACCTTGCACTATATCTTATCCACAAGTAGTTTCACAGTGACTGTTAAGTAGAGGGTTTAGTACTGCCTCCTACAAAATGGTATCAGTGTGCTACGCACCACCACCACCACCACCGCTTCCACAAAAGAAATTTTACTTTCGAATTATGACTTTTCCAACGACTTTATACCGTGACTTCGGCTTCAATGTTATTTGAAATCTGCCAGTGTGTGTAACGCCTTCCCTGACGCGACTTCGGTTACGGCTTTTATTGGCTCGCAGACTGTGACACCCACGTAAATTATCTTTTATTTGCTTACAAAAGCGAGTTTCCTCTTCAACGCGTTGTGCAATTGTAGTTCGTACTGGATTCTAGAAATCGGGCACTTGCGCGTGCTTTGCAGTCTTATCTGCTGTGAGTGCCTAGTGCGCACGCGGTTCTTCGCTCGGATGTTCGTTGTGACGTTTGTTCCTCAGCAACAAAAGTTCTTAGAATTGTCAGATGCAGCATATACTTTCTTCGCGTTGTGATCTGTGATGGAAAATTTCGGCTCGCCATGGGAGGGCTCCTACTGTGGCACAGTGTGCCACAAATAAAGTAGCCCAGTGCTATCTTTCGTCTTGCGTTCGCTCTGCGCCTGGGACTCACAAATTACCTTTACAAATTATGGCAATTTTTGCGGGTGCTGCTTAAATTCGAGTTTGGGAATGGTCGAAATTGCACTTCTGGCCGCTGGCCCTGTGTTCGCACTCTGACGCGCTGGTCGACGGCTCGTCGTTTTTCTTGCTCGCTAGCAGTTTTGCGCCGTTAATTCTTCTCGGGAATTGTGCCAATTATTCAGCGTTTTCCGCGGGATCTTCGTCTACTCTCTGCTCTGCGATTGGGATGTGTGCGCAACGTTCTTCTATGGCTCGGAATTGGCGTGATGCAGCTTCGGATTAGCGCTGTTCCGCTGGCGTGCGTGTTCTTCGTCACGTGTCTTTGCGGCTGCGCGGGATTGCACAAATTTATGCTGAGGAATTCGAAAATGTTCTTTGAATTGTCAGATGCGGCTTACTTGCGTTGCCCTTAACGCGCTCCAATGTTCTTGGCAGTAGCTAACCCTAAGTGGTATCGCGCTGCAACGTTGCCTTGACTTCCGTGGGCCAATCGTTGAACAATTTTGCTCAATTTGCTTTCGTCTTGAGTCTTCAAGTTCGCTGGAAGGCTTTTGCTGGAATTTGGTGGCGGCAGTTGGTTATCTGCTGTTGGACCTGGCTTCTGCGTCTTCTCTCTCATACGTTTATCACTTGCGGCGGAAGCTAGCGAATCTTCCTCGGTTGATTTGTGTGTTTCTCCACCTACGTGTGGCGCTCCTGGGTTGGCGAAATTGCGCTTGCGGCTTGAGCTTGGGGCTCTTCGCTTGTGCTCGCTTGGCAGCTCCGACGGCATGGCGCTTCCAGATCCTGGCATGGCAGCGGGGGGGGAGGAGCTGCGAGATACAGTGCTGGATGCCAGGAATATGTCTTTTGTGTTCGCGCGAGACGTCCACCAGGCGCAGCACAGTGCACCACAGGCGGCGGTGCGGCTCGGTGCGTCCGCGGCGGCGCTGCATAGTGCGCCACCAGCAGCGGCGCGGCACTTGGCGCTTCCAGCGGCGGCGCGTCACAGTGCGCCACCAGCGGCGGCGCGGCACTACTATGGCCAAGGCCAAGCACTGGGAGTCAGTTCGCGATCTCCGACAACACAGTGGGAAGCAGAGCCGGAGGTGGCACGCGGCTTGCGGCATCCCACGCATGGCTCACGACAGCGGGTATGGCTAGCGCGCGGTGCAGAGCTTGCGACGAGTGGGTCGCTAAGGCAAGCCCCGCCAGCTACTGCCGCGGGGCCGGCAGCAGATAGCTCGCGACACCGACAACGAGAGCACTTATCGCATAACGCACAGTTAGCAGCACGCATCCCACGCGTGGCCATGCCCCTCACGCTCAGCACGCGGTGCCCAGCGCTCCGCGTGGATTTGCAAGCCTCGACGCTCTGCAAAGACGCGCCGGCACCCAAGGCCGACCACGACATAGCATGGACCTATCAGGACCTCCTGTATGCAGACGGTAGTTGGTGCCCCCCAGAGCCGCAGAAGCACGATGCCCAGCGACCGGCGCATGACGCACTGCTGCTTGCCCCACCAATGCATGGTGTGAAGCGGGCAGCGTGGGGCATGACTTGGACTTACGAGGACCACCTCTATGCGGGCGGTAGTTGGTGCCCCCCGGAGCCACCAAAGTGCGATGGGCAGCGACTGGTGCGTAGGGCGTCGCTGCCAGTCCCACCAGCGCAGGGTTCGGAACAGGCGGCACTCGACGAGCCGCAACTGGCGTGTAGCGTACAGCTTCCAGCGTCATCAAGTGCAGAGCGGAGCATGACTAAGACGCCGTCCAGAGAATGTGCGCGGCTGCCACCCACCAGAGAGCACGCGCGAATGCCACACACCGGCACAGCGAAGGCGCCGCCCACAGAGTGCGCGCGGCTGTCACACAGTGGTACCACCGACGTAAAGCTTGGGCAGCGCGCGCGACAGACACCCGAGACTCAGCCACTGGAGCGCATACGGCCACCTAGTGGCGTCGCTGGGGAGCGGGAAGCGCACCCTTCTCGGCGGCGCGCCAAGAAGCGGAGGCATATGCAGCGATCGCGGGAGGCGAGTAGGAAGCGTGGTGCCCGGGGCATGCGAGGCTCAGCACCTACGAGGCGAGGTAATCGTGGGGGTTCACGTAGCATCCGAGGCGGGAGATCAGGAGGTCGCATCGTGGTGTTCAAGCCCTACGAGGGGGCATGCGAGGCATATCGAGTGGGCATCACGAGTGCCCACGCCCTTCCCTTGGATCCGAAAGAAAGCGTCCAGGCGTGGACCGCTTTTCTTTTGGGGGGGAAGAGAGCGCGCCGCGGGTGGCACACGATGACCACCGCGAGCGCGCCGAGCGCACCGCCACGAGGCAGCCGGATAGATGGCCGCTGTCTCGGGCCGCGTGACGCGCAGCTGCCCCACCAGGCACGCCATACTCATGGTGCCTAGGGGTGGCGCGCAGCGTGTGCACGGCGACCGGGCGCCATCGAGGCTCTTCGGAGAGGAGATGAGCGGGCCTGGGAGCGTCACACCGCACACGCGTGCCCCGGCGACGAGCGCGGAGCGCAGCACCCACGTGAGGGTCGCTGCTGAGGCCTGTGTGGCCGACGCTCCGGGCGAGATGGCGCCCAGCGATGGGACGCCTCGCCACACGCAGACAAGGGGCGCCGCCCTTGTGCTCGTGTCGCTACAGGGTGAGCACGAGAGGTGCTCGCCCGCGCCCTTCCCCACGGCGCCATGAGAAAGCGTCCAGGCGTGGACCGCTTTTCTTTTGGGGGGGAAGAGAGCGCGCCGCGGGTGGCACACGATGACCACCGCGAGCGCGCCGAGCGCACCGCCACGAGGCAGCCGGATAGATGGCCGCTGTCTCGGGCCGCGTGACGCGCAGCTGCCCCACCAGGCACGCCATACTCATGGTGCCTAGGGGTGGCGCGCAGCGTGTGCACGGCGACCGGGCGCCATCGAGGCTCTTCGGAGAGGAGATGAGCGGGCCTGGGAGCGTCACACCGCACACGCGTGCCCCGGCGACGAGCGCGGAGCGCAGCACCCACGTGAGGGTCGCTGCTGAGGCCTGTGTGGCCGACGCTCCGGGCGAGATGGCGCCCAGCGATGGGACGCCTCGCCACACGCAGACAAGGGGCGCCGCCCTTGTGCTCGTGTCGCTACAGGGTGAGCACGAGAGGTGCTCGCCCGCGCCCTTCCCCACGGCGCCAGGAGAAAGCGTCCAGGCGTGGACCGCTTTTTCTTTTGGGGGGGAAGAGAGCGCGCCGCGGGTGGCACACGATGACCACCGCGAGCGCGCCGAGCGCACCTCACCAGGGCGGCCGGATGAATGGCCGCTGTCTCGGGCCGCGTGACGCGCAGCTGCCCCCGCCAGGCACGCCTACTCCATGGTGCCTAGGGTGGCGCGCAGCGTGTGCACGGCGACCGGGCCATCGAGGCTCTTCCGGAGGAGATGAGCGGGCCTGGGGCGTCACCACGCGCACGCGGGCCCCGGCGACGAGCGCGGAGCGCAGCACCCACGTGAGGGTCGCTGCTGGGCCTGTGTGGCCGACGCTCCGGGCGAGATGGCGCCCAGCGATGGGACGCTTCGCCACACGCAGACAAGGGGCGCCGCCCTTGTGCTCGTGTCGCTACAGGGTGAGCACGAGAGGTGCTCGCCCGCGCCCTTCCCCACGGCGCCATGAGAAAGCGTCCAAGCGTGGACCGCTTTTCTTTTGGGGGGAAGAGAGCGCGCCGCGGGTGGCACACGATGACCACCGCGAGCGCGCCGAGCGTACCGCCGCGAGGCAACCGGATAGATGGCCGCTGTCTCGGGCCGCGTGACGCGCAGCTGCCCCACCAGGCACGCCATACTCATGGTGCCTAGGGGTGGCGCGCAGCATGTGCACGGCGACCGGGCGCCATCGAGGCTCTTCGGAGAGGAGATGAGCGGGCCTGGGAGCGTCACACCGCACACGCGTGCCCCGGCGACGAGCGCGGGGCGCAGCACCCACGTGAGGGTCGCTGCTGAGGCCTGTGTGGCCGACGCTCCGGGCGAGATGGCGCCTAGCGATGGGACCCCTCGCCACACGCAGACAAGGGGCGCCGCCCTTGTGCTCGTGTCGCTACAGGGTGAGCACAAGAGGTGCTCGCCCGCGCCCTTCCCCACGGCGCCAGGAGAAAGCGTCCAGGCGTGGACCGCTTTTCTCTTGGGGGGGAAGAGGGCGCGCCGCGGGTGGCACACGATGACCACCGCGAGCGCGCCGAGCGCACCGCCACGAGGCAGCCGGATAGATGGCCGCTGTCTCGGGCCGCGTGACGCGTAGCTGCCCCACCAGGCACGCCATACTCATGGTGCCTAGGGGTGGCGCGCAGCGTGTGCACGGCGACCAGGCGCCATCGAGGCTCTTCGGAGAGGAGATGAGCGCGCCTGGGAGCGTCACACCGCACACGCGTGCCCCGGCGACGAGCGCGGAGCGCAGCACCCACGTGAGGGTCGCTGCTGAGGCCTGTGTGGCCGACGCTCCGGGCGAGATGGCGCCCTGCGATGGGACGCCTCGCCACACGCAGACAAGGGGCGCCGCCCTTGTGCTCGTGTCGCTACAGGGTGAGCACGAGAGGTGCTCGCCCGCGCCCTTCCCTTGGATCCGAAAGAAAGCGTCCAGGTGTGGACCGCTTTTCTTTGGGGGGGGGAAGAGGGCGCGCCGCGGGTGGCACACGATGACCACCGCGAGCGTGCCGAGCGTACCGCCACGAGGCAGCCGGATAGATGGCCGCTGTCTCGGGCCGCGTGACGCGTAGCTGCCCCACCAGGCACGCCATACTCATGGTGCCTAGGGGTGGCGCGCAGCGTGTGCACGGCGACCGGGCGCCATCGAGGCTCTTCGGAGAGGAGATGAGCGGGCTTGGGAGCGTCACACGCTCACACCGCACACGCGTGCCCCGGCGACGAGCGCGGAGCGCAGCACCCACGTGAGGGTCGCTGCTGAGGCCTGTGTGACCGACGCTCCGGGCGAGATGGCGCCCAGCGATGGGACGCTTCGCCACACGCAGACAAGGGGCGCCGCC
>LGRX02009034.1:0-32536 GCA_001247695.2 Cymbomonas tetramitiformis
GGGTGCTGTGCGCGGGGTGGCGCGCCTTGGTGAGGGGTGTGGTGAGCGGGGTGGCGCGCCTTGGTGAGGGTTGAGAGCGACCAGACTCAGAAACCTTGGCAAAGGCGATTGTGATTCCGTTCTCATCGCACGCTGGGCCAATTCCCAACGACGATGCAAATGTAGATGGTGACATCGACGTAGAGAGTGCGGAGCGGTCAAGAAGGTATGGTTGTGGGTGGTTGGGGGTTGGTGGGGGCATGCATTGTTTTGTGTGCTTTGAGGATTTTGTTTTTATATGATGACAATGCACGATTGCTATTGTTCACAGGGAATTTGTGGAAGTAACACCGTTTGGTAACTTGGGCACCGAGGAGGAAGAGGCTTACATACATGGAGGTAAAAAGGTGTGAACAACTATCCATGGGTTTGGTAGGGATAGGTAGGGTTGGTGTGTTAAGTGACGGCGAATAATATAGTCCAATGAACACAACCGGGCATGACACTAGATCGATTGCCTTACATTGACGGTGATAGGTTTGAATATAATGTATACATAAAAAAAGATTTTGACCCAATGTTGTTGTTGAATGTGAAAGCCGGTGGAATATGATATCCCAGGAATGCTGTCGCTTCACATGAAGAAGAACAGAGAACCTTCGGGACGGGTCTCCGTAGACCATTGTCCCCATGCGCGGTTGAACATGGAGGGAAGCACGCGAGGACGGACCCCGCGAGGATGGACCCCGTGGCTGACCTGAATGAAGAGGCAATTATGTTTGTTGAGGCATACGGAGTGCCAAGGTGCTCGGTA
This sequence comes from Cymbomonas tetramitiformis, assembly GCA_001247695.2. Lineage (NCBI taxonomy): Eukaryota > Viridiplantae > Chlorophyta > Pyramimonadophyceae > Pyramimonadales > Pyramimonadaceae > Cymbomonas > Cymbomonas tetramitiformis. Next base: position 794 of record LGRX02009034.1, read on the forward strand.
CACGGAGTAGGCGGCGACCCAACAGGGAAGTGCGGCGTTTGTGATAGGGCTAATATGCTCGCTGGGCATTGGGGAGAGATAACGATTTGCGGTTCCGACATTGACCGGTTGTACCCTCGGACGTCGGCTCGTGCATATTTGTCTGGTACGTTGATCGATGTATATGCCAAAAAGATGATTGAGGAGGCTACAGTGGCGTTCTGCAACTTGAAGAGCGTGGCCATTAAGTGCGAGGCGTTCACATTGATCGTCCCGTTGACTGAGATGCCGCTCGTGAATTGGATCGGGAAGACCGCGAGGGTGACGGTAGGATTTCTGCAAAGCCATATGCCTGTACAAATCTAAAAAAGGCAAGTGTGCAGAAAGCTAACATTGTACTTTTGTTTTATGCTTTCAGAAAACTTCTTCCGAAGGAGTGGTGGTCCAAGAGGAAGAATCCATGAAGGTATTGTATAATGGGGCTCATGGTTAGAATTGCAAAGTTCAAAGAGTTTATATGTTTTTGAAGTATACGGAACCACTTAAGATCATTGTTTGACGGCATCTACAAGCAGGTGAAAGGAGTCAGGATGGATGAGCATGGGAAGATGCGTGGAGCGTACAGTTATTTCAATTCGTCACAACTGGGAGCAACATGGGGAACGCACGATGTGATATTTGTGCCAATCCATGTTTATTTGCATTGGACATTGGGTGTTTTATATCCGAAGGAGCAGAGAGTCGAATACTTCGATTCCTTACATCACCAGCAGCGGAAAATCTTCATGGTGGAATGTTTAAAACGCATTCTTTGTGAGCTAACCAACGTAAATGGGCAAAGGCATAGAGCGAGTCACGTGGACATCGCCGAAGACATGGTGCACTCACGTGATCTTATTAGTAGCCAGCAACGGAATTCTGTTGATTGCGGCGTTTTTTTGTTAGCAAACATGCATGCGATCGCCAACGGGATTCGCCATCAAGAAGTGAAAGAGGAAGACATGAAATTCCGTAGATTGCACATGATTAGAGAGATGCGCTTAGGTTGGCGGGCGGCAATGTAAGTAAGGCATGTATATAAATGTAAATGTGTGTGGGGCATGCCTTATGTTGGGGTAGGATTGTTGGTGTTACACGTAAACACGTATTTCAGAAATGTGACCGTGGCAAGGAGAGTGTGGGCAAGTCCCCGACTACACAAAGGTATCGGGTTGGCAGCCCAAAATTTGTGTGGATCCCTTCTTGTGGCGGGCCATGGGCATTCCAAGCAAGGAGGCAACTTTCTTGATTCAATCCTTAGCCACACACCGTGGAAAGCAAGGGGGGTTGAGTAGCGGTGTTAAGCGGCAATTATAGGTTGAATACCCTTCCAGAGGGTTGTCTACTTGGGAGGAATGCCCGTCACGTGCCTGAGCGCACTTAATAATGGATAACATGAGTATAGGGGGGGGAGCATGCACAACTTGCGATGAATCCCTGAGGGCCTGAAAGACATTTTCAGGGGCTGGAAAGTCATTTTCAGGGCCTGAAAATGGTTTTCAGAGCCTGAAAATGGTTTTCAGGGCCTGAAAATGGTTTTCAGGGCCTGAAAATGGTTTTCAGGGCCTGAAAATGAGTTTTCAGGCCCTGAAAATGCCTTATGTGAATTTTCAGGGCTTGGAACACTGTAAAAGTTCAGGCCCTGAACTTTTTTTTCAGGGGGCAAGATGAGGACATGAGAATATAATTCTAAACTTTATATAACACGAAAAGTGAATAATATTTTCAGGCCCTGAAAAAAAAGTTCAGGGGGCATCTTAAGAGTGTGAATTCCAAATTTTCAGGCCCTGAAAATTTGTGTAAAACTTATATTATCCATGAGGTTTTTTCTAAGGTGTATAACTAGCCTAGTATAAAACAAGTTCAGACCCTGAAAGTGATTTTTAGGGCCTGAAAAAAAAGTTCAGGGGGCAATTTTTCAGGGGGCAAAAAAAAGTTCAGGGGGCAATCGTAAGTAGCCCCCCATCTGCCGGATTTACTCGGTAGGGGAGCTCACCCACCTCAACGGACTCTGGTGGGCGGAGACCCCCGACCTGTGGCACGACACTGCAGACACCTTGGCCAAAATGGAGGCCATCCCAGCCACCCTGGGGCTGCGGACACGAGCGCAGAAGCAGCGAGCCATGGGTCACGAGGATAAGAGGGAGCACGACCCGTCATCACCACTCGACGAGAGCCTTTTCTCCGACGCGGAATTAGTGCTGGAGGAGACCCCAGTGCCAAGCATCGCCCCCCAGGAAGCTCACCGAGCCCCTGTACCACAACCGGGAGACCCCGTGGTGGACAAGCAGGACTGGAAACTCAAGCAAACGGAGTTCCGGCGCCTGCAGAACAAGTACTCCAAGCTCCTGGGGGGACACTTCCAAGTGGACGCGTGCTGTGACGCCACGGGAAGAAATCGGCAGGTAGAGACTTTCTGGACGGACTGCCTGAAGGAGCAATGGAGAGGAAGAATCGTCTGGTGCAATCCACCCTTCTCCGACCCAGACGTCACCATCGACGCCATCCTCCGCCACTACGACGCGGAGGCACGCCAGGCACCTGACAGCACCGCAGCCATGTTCCTTCTGCCCGACTTTCCCCAAGCATCGTGGAGACCACTCCTACGAGAATACGGGATGGACATCGTGGAGGTCACCCCCCGCGTTGACGAACAGGGAGAACCCACACAACTCTTCTCGACGCCAGGGGAGGGACGGGGCCACCGAGAGGGAATACTCGAACCACCACTCCTCTGGCCAGTCCTGGTGATAGTAGCCAAGCCACGCAAGAGCCACAGTCGACCCTAGCGCAGCCGCAATCCCCCCTCACAACCAGATGTAGTGACGGAAGGAGCAGCCGCAGAGGCGCGCGACCGATCCGGAGTCGTGGAACCAGGAATCTTCCTCCAGGCACTCAGAGCGGAGTACCGTCGGTGCGAGTACCTGCGAGCACTGACGGAGGAGCTCCTGGGCACGCAGCACCATCGCACGGAGCACTTCCGGCTGGTAAGCGACCTCATCTGGCGCATAGCGGAGGGGCGCTACCAGGTCGTGCTGGCGCCGGACTCCCCTCTACGAGAAATAGTAATGAGAGAAGCACACGAGGCCCCGTCAGCGGGACACACCGGGCGAGACAAAACCCTGGACAGGGTGCGGAGACGCTTTTGGTGGCCACGCATGGAGCTGGACGTCACCGAGTGGGTCAAGTCATGTGTTTCGTGCCAGCAGACACGACCCCGACAAGGATACCCAACTGGACTCCTCCACCCCCGCACAGTGCCTTCCCGCTTACTGTATGGCAGGTGGTCAGCATCGACTTTGTCACGGGACTCCCCCACACAGATCGAGGCGTTAACGCGTTCGTGACATTCACTGACAAACTCAGCAAGATGGTGCACGTGACGCCCATGACTTACGACGACAGCTCGGCCGAGACTGTAGTGCGCCTGTACATGGACACCGTGTGGCGGCTGCACGGAGCCCCAATGAAAATCGTGTGTGACAGGGACCCGCGATTTCGGGATGCCATGCACATGGAGTTCCAGCGCCTGGTGGGGGTATCTAAAGCTAGGTGGCAGCGACAACGCCACACCACCCCCAAAGCGACGGGCAGGCTAAGCGCACAAACCAAACCGTGGAGCGCATGCTGCGCAGCTACGCATCAGACAATCAAGAGGACTGGGACCTCTGGATCGCCCCGGCGGAATACGCGATCAACGACTCCCGCTCAGCAGCAACTGGGTTCTCACCCTTCGAGCTTGTGTACGGACACGCCCCAGCCACCCAGCTGGACTTTTTCTTGGAAGCAGCACTAGCATCAGCTGCACCTAAAGGGGGGGGGGAGAGGAGCAGTAGCCAAACGCGGCACCGCTCACGAGACAGCCAGGCGCTTTGCGGAGCAGCTGCAAGCCGCCAGAGCGAGCCTGCGCCTGGCGCAGCAGCGCATGATTGAGCAGTTCGACTCCCGACACCGCTCTCTTAGTCTAAACGTCGGGGATCGCGTGTGGGTCGACGGTCGTCACCTGACTATCCCAGGAGATAGGGGGCTCAAACCGAAGCTGCGTAAGCTTCGGCACGGACCCTTGCCCATCGTGGAGTGCCTTTACAGCGACCGCCAGATGGAGCTACCCCAACAGGACCGCGGAGCCCCCGCAACTTATCGATTGGAGCTCCCGGCCAAGTGGAACATGCACGACGTTTTCACTGCCGACCGACTGACGCCCGTCGTGTCTGGGGCCGGACAGTTCGCGGGCCGACAAGCCGAAGCGCCACCACCACCAGTCATGGTGGAAGGCCAGCGCGAGGTCGAAGTGGAGCGAATACTCCGCACCCGCACGCGCACGAGCTAGGTGGGAAAGGCGGCCACGTGGTGCAGGAATGGCTCACCAAATGGAAAGGGTTGCCCAGCAGCCATAACCAATGGAGAACGAGAGAGGACTTGGAAGGCAAAGGAGGAAGGCTGGAACCCCTACGCATATTCTGTGCTAGGACAACGCACGGTGTCATGCCTCATGCGCGGATGACTCAGCAATGTCATACATGCCAGAAGTGTCATACGCGCCTTACAGCATTAGCGCCCGAGACCCCTGTTGAGGAAGAGACCCCCCTTATATGGGAGTACACAGTACCACTGTACTGTGTAATAATGTGACATGTAGAATACTGGCACATCATACTGCATGATAATGTAGTACAAGCATATGATAGGTTGATGAGACTTGGCCATGCTGACTAGGATTACCTCAGAGAGCTGAGTGAATAAGTAATGGCCAAGGCCAAAGAAACAGTTGAGATTTCTAGGGTAAAAACAGCCGCATGGCAAAAGTCAATATAATACCTAATTCTTACTGCAAATATACGCAATGAGTCTGGACATAGTTCCTAAGAATCGACATAGCTTGATTAGTCTTATATAGTGCATAATATAGAACCCTGCACTATATATGATCCACCAGTAGTTTCACAGTCACTGTCAAGTAGAAGGTTTGGTACTGCCTCCTACAAAATGGTATCAGTGTGCTACGCACCACCACCGCCACCGCCGCTTCCACGAAAGTTTTCTGCTTTGAGATTGTAACTTTTCCGCCGAATTTACGTGTGCCTCAGTTTTTCGAATGGAATTTGGGCTCTCGAGTTGCTGGCGCGTTACATAACTTTGGGGTCAACACTGGCCAAAACGTCGTTTGCGACTTCCTGCAGAGAGATGACTTGTGGCGCTGTCGGGAATTGTTCTTCAAATTACTTGTAAGACGTGATCTTTCTTCGCGAGTTACTTCATGATGGTTTCTTCGTGCAACTGCGCGTGCTTTGCAGTCTTGGCTGTTGTGAGTGCCTAGTGCGCACGCAGTTCTTCGCTCAGATGTTCTCTGTGGCGTTTGTTGCTGAAAATCCTATCTTAGAATTATCAAATGCAGCGTATACTTTCTTCGCGCCGTGATCTGTGATAGAAAATTTCAGCTCGCCATGGAAGGGGTCCTACTGTGGCACAGTGTGCCACAAATAAAGTAGCCCCAGGCTATCTTTCGTCTTACGTTCGATCTGCGCCTGGGACTTGCAAATTACCTTTACAAATTATGACAATTTTTGCGGGTGCTGCTTAAATTCGGGTTTAAGAATGGTCGAAATTCTACTTCTGGCTGCTGGCCCTTGTGTTCGCACTCTGACGCGCTGGTCAACGACTCGTCGTTTTTCTTACTCGTTGGCAGTTTTGCGCCGTTAATTCTTCTCGGAAATTGTGCCAATTGGTCAGTGTTTTCCGCGGAATCTTCGTCTGCTCTCTGCTCTGCGATTGGAATGTGTGCGCAACGTTCTTCTCTGGCTCGGAATTGGCGTGATGCAGCTTCGAATTAGCGCTATTCCGCTGGCGTGCGTGTTCTTCGTCACGTGTCTTTGCGACTACGTGGGATTGCACAAATTTATGCTGAGGAATTCGAATTGTTCTTTAAATTGGCAGATGCGGCTTGCTTGCGTTGCCCTTAGCTCTCAACGCTCCAGCGTTCTTAACAGTAGCTAACCCTAAGTGGTATCGCGCTGCAGCGTTGCTTTGACTTCCGTGGGCCGATCGTTGACCAATTTTGCTCAATTTGTTTTCGTCTTACCTCTTCGAGTTCGCTGGAAAACTTTGGTTGGGATTTGGTAACGGCAGTTGTTTATTTGCTGTTGGGCCTGGCTTCTGCGTCTTCGCTCTTAACACTATACGCCTGTACGGCGGAAGCGCTGGCAGATTTTTCAGAATCAAATTGCTGCGTTTCTCCACCGACTTAAGCAACTTTTTCAATGTCCTCTTCACGGCGGGCTTCTTCGCTGTATATTCCGCCTCAGCGGCGCTCGGGGGTGGCGGGAGCTGCTTCTGGGCCCTCCGGGCTCTCCAGCTCGGCCCGGGTGTTTGAGCACCGGGGATTGGATGGGCTTGGGGCTTTGGGGCCCACCCCGTACTTTGTCCCGGAATGGGAGGCGCCGGCCGGAGCGCGGCGAGGCAGCAGGGGGGCGAGCAGTACAACGTTCTCTGGCTGGAGGGCGAATACGCGCTTTTGGCGAGCGCGCTTCTATCTCAAGAGGAAAGTCGCACCCAAGCATCGCTGCCTGCCACGCCCACGGATTACCCCGGCGGCTCGCGTGACTCTCCTGGGCTGGTATCTGCCACTGTACGTATGTTTGAGTGCTACTCTACACCCCACCAGCGTGCAGGGGGTGCAGGTGCCTCAGGTCTACAACGTAGCCAACCAGCTCCCGAGGAGCTCAACACGGTCGCTATAGCCACCGCTCATAATTTGGGATCATCTCCTCATAGCGAAGCTGTAGTTGACCATTTGCCTTTGGCACCAGAGCATCACGTTGGAAACCTGACCCATGAGAGCAACATATTTACGCCTAGGCGTGGAAGTGCACCTCCAAGTGGCGAGCGCGGTTTGTCAAGCGTGAACGAGTGGAGCGTCAGGCTGGCACGCCAAGCTGTAGCGGTGGATATTCTAGCGGTATGTGCGTTGCGTAATTGGTGGAGTACTTGGACAGCACGAGTGCTCAGCGGGCGTGTTTCATCTGCGCTTACAACATGGCGCCTACGTGCCCGTCTCGCACGCATGCGTGTTCCCCTAACAGCATGGCACGAGCGAGCTCACCGCAAGAATCAGGTCCAACGCAAAAAGTAAGCTTTTGCTGGACACGCAAGTTCACGATTGGCGTCCCGGCTCTTGAGTGCATGGCGAGAAGAACAGCGTCGTGTAAAAGGGATCACTCTCGAAATCACGGTGTGCAACATCGCCCGGTCCAAGTTCTACGTGATGAAGTGTATGAAAGCGTGGAAGGCTACCGTGGACTTCGCTTCCAAGTGTACCACCTTTGCGGTCCAGCGTGAACAACATGTCAAGCGCGAAGTCCTCCACGAGTGGTCAGCTCTGACGGACACGCCTGACGTGACCCCGAAACAATGGGCGACCTTGCGTAGACATCTTCGCCGCCTGTGTGGCCAAGAAGACTCCATTGTTGCAATCACATGGGAGGTGCAGCTGAGAACGAAGAGTGGAGAGCAACGCGTTATCCCATCTCGTGGACTCCTTCTGTCGCATGTTACCTCAGCAAGCCACCATTATCATCACCTCCACCCTGCACGACCACTCGTCACGACCATCCCAGCCAACCGGCCTGCAAGGCTGGTGCGGTTAGGAGTCAGCGTCGAGGAGGTGATAAAGACTCTGAGGCGTACAACCACTTTGGGAGCAAGTGTTCAACAGCATGGCGTACAATCTGTACCTAGCCGCAACCCCTATGGCGTCTTGTCGTCTGAAGATGACTCCACGATCGATGAGGAAGACGTTCATTCCGCTGACTCCGCCCCGCACCCACCTCGATCAAAAGCTTCATCCGCCCCACGACCCACACAACGAGAACGTGCTGTACGTGTCCAAGCTTTGACGGAGTTAGCCCATAAGAAGGAGGTGGCGAAGCAGGAGCGGAAGCGGCAGAAGTTGGCCAAGTGCAAGCTCGCCAAGGCTCGACGTCGCAGTGACGAAGGTAAACTGATGTACGACTCCACCTCTACGTCCAGTGAGGAGAAGTCTACACTTTCATCGTGTCAAACATCTTCTACTGAAGCGCTCTCCTCTGACGCCTCGCACACCTCTTCATCTAGGAGCTCTCGGCAAGAGGGTAGACGCCAACGGCGACGCCAAGCTCAAGTCACGCGACACGAGCGGCAACTACGAGAGCTGCAAGAGGAGACCGAACGAGTCGCGTTGGATGCAGCCACTGCGCACCAAGCGCAGCTCACAGCGTTGCGCGTGGACATGCACAATGCCGTGGAGGAAGCAACTCGGATGCAGCAGGAGCTCCGCACCAAGGTGTGCCAAGAAGCGCGACAGGCCGCTCTCGAATCTGCTGAGGAGCAGATAGCGCGCATTCAGCATGCCGCGGACGCTGTCTCATATCAGCATGAACAAGCTGTAGCATCGCAGGCGGAGGAAGCTGCACGTCATCACCAACAACTTCGAGAAATGCAGCGCGCCGCGGAAGAGCAACGCCAACAACTTGACCAAGCAGCTCAAGATCAACGACTGCTGGAGCAACAAGTGGCGGAGAGCAGGGTAGTGGTGCAGGCCGCACTTGAAGCCGCTGACGGACGAGCGCACTCACGGCCAGAGCGACCACCTAATACCCCCGCGAGCTATGCGACCGTCACAAGTGATGCTCAAGAAGCTGAACACGAGGCTCTGATGGTGCCCCCGTCAGCCACGACTGTTGACGTACGGGGCCACAAAGGCGTGACGTTCGAGAAGGACGCCTCCACGCGTGCATCTCCCCCCACGAGTGTGCATGACCGCCTAGCCAAAATGGATTGGAGGTCCATTAGTGTGCCAGCCGTTACCGCTATCCGTGCACACGTGGAGGAGCACTTACCTGGCCACGTGGGCAAGATGGAAGCGGAGCGCATGTTCTGTGACGTAGCAAGAAGGTACCGAGACCATGACCTAGCGTCTGGGTGTGGACCGCCGGTCTCCGAAGCCCCAGCCTCTCAACTTCCTTCACCACCTCTGGCGGGAACGGCGATCGTTCGTTGCGTGTACGACGAAGTCGCGTCCAGCACGTCCAACGTTCCGTGCTCGAGATGCACTCGTAGCCCGCAGCCCCCTGTAGCCATATGGAATTGCGGGCTTACAGCTCTTTCAGACTTGTCTGAAACCACTCAATTCCTGCCGTTGTGTATATATTGCACGCGCGGGGTTTGGCCGGGTGCCTTTGACCGCTTCCCTTCGGTGACCCCGAGGCCATCCTCAGCAATTGGTGGGACCAGTGGGGGCGGCGGAGGCGACGACGATAGAGGTGATGGTGATGACGACGGTGACGACCCGGGAGGACCCGGCGGCCATCAAGGGAGGGGGAGTGAGCCGCCTGGCGACCCCACTTCTGACGCGCCTAGCGACCCCTCGCGGAATCTTGGAGATGGACGTCGCGGCCATGGCGGGGGCGGAGACGGTGACGACCCGCCCGACGATGAGACGTCCTACAGCTTCGGTTCGAGTAGGAGGTCCTCGTACAATGATGGCAGGCAGCAAAGAGAGGAGTACACGAGGCACTCATATGCCCTCAAGGCCGCAAAGGACATCATGTCCTTGTACTCAGCACCGTTGGAGGGGTCCACGAACCCCTTCGGCCCGCTGTTACGGTTCGTGGACGAGTTCGACAGGTGCTTCTTAACCCTTCCGGTGGTGCTCCTCGCGATGAACACGCCATGCAACGTGCCCAACGGAGCATTCGAGTTCGGAGAGCCGATTCTCTCGGTGCATATTTTGTTGAAGGAGATCTCCCAGCACTGCTTCCCTACAGTACACCTAGCTCCGAAGGAACGGAGCTGCGAGGGGTTCTCTTGGATGCCGAAGCGGACACGTCATTGATCCTTGAGAAGGTCATCGTGCCGCTGGCGAAGTCGATCGTGCCGCTGAAGAGTGAAATGGTCACCTTGGGCTCGTTCCTACGCCGAGTACGCCAAACTCAAGGACGCAAGGCGACACCGCGCAAAGTGCGCGAGTTTTGGGATGGACTGCATCTAGCCCATCGCGTGGTGACCATGTTGGCGACACACGAGCTCACCAATCCGGTTCCGGAATCCGACCTCCTGGACGTCTTCCTCTCGGGCTTATCCGCGGAGGTACGGAAGGAGGCGTTCGAGATTGCAGAGCGGAAGGGGACCCCCTTGATCCTCCTCGACCGCGCCCTTCCAGCCAGTCGACGCCTAGCGCTGGAATACGCCATTGAGGCGGAGTTGCATTTGAACAACGCGACGAGTAGGAGAGCGCCAGTGCAGCTACTAGCAGCGGTGGAGGTCTCGGAGGAGCTGCTAGCTCTAGCCGAACAAGATCGTCCCGCGGGTGCAACTCCTACTGGGCAACGTCTAGGCTCCCCGGAGTACACTGGTTGCAGGTTGTGCCAAAGCAAAGAGCACTATGCTCGAGAGTGCCCACAGGCTGCTCTTCGTAAGAAGGAGTGGGCCATCCAAAGCACTTCTGGCTGAAACCTTGGACATGATCATGCACGAAGTGGAAACGGATGAATACTGCGACGTGCTCAACGCGGTGTTGCCAAAGGAACTAATGGATTTTGCCGCGGAGGACTCCCTCGAGCTCGGAGTACCCTCCAAGTCCTAATGAGCTCGGGCTGTGGAACCCCACATCCCCGCGATGAGCCCCCCTCCTACCTCTCGGAGCAACAGTTGCGGGAGAAGTGGAGAAGAGCCCGTCGACGTCAAAGGCGGAGTGCTCCTTGCACAGGATACCTAGACTCCGATGAGCTCAACATGCTACCCTCGCGGGCGATGACCAGCCCTCCTCCCGCGCCGGAGCGTCAAGTGGTCGAAGCTCGTCTTCGCAAGGAAGCCAAGTCTCCAGTGTGTACGAGCGAGGACCTCTCAGACGACTCCCAGCACGTTGAGAAACGGCACCGACGTACCCTGAAGGTGACCGAGAGCTACCGCGTGCACTTGGAGCCAACGGGCCAACCATTGCAAGGTTGGCAATTTCGAGCTGTCCGAGGGCAAGGGACGAGCGCTCTACGCTCCAAGGTGGGCACACGGGGCTTGAGGTCCTCCATCAAGGCTCTGGAAACGGACCTTGCACCGCCCCGTACACCTCCGCGGAGCACGAGCCCACCGCTTTGGAGAGCCGGGCATCGACGCAGCAGCCGAGGACCCACGCGGTCACCAACGCACAGCGCGGTTACCGCCAACAAGCGAGAAGCTCGAGCTCGATCACCCTTACCCGCAGCCCTTAGCAAACTTAAAAGGCTGCAAGAATACCGACGACGACGTCAAGACATCCAGCTTGGGCGTCGACCTCGTACGCCCTCACCTAACGACAACACGACTGTCGAGGCAACCTCAACCACACGGAGTGACCGCCCCCGACCATGGCTGTCACCGACCCATGCAGCTCGAGCTGAAGGAGCACCAAGGAGGAGGTGGCTCAGTGGGCTGGAGAAGGTTCGCCAACGAGAGAAGCTTAAGCGGGATTATGCCAGTGGCCTCCCATATTTGGAGCGGGACTCTCCTATAGACGAAGAGCTACTGCACATCTTAGCCAAGGAACAAGCGCAAGAGGAAGTAGAAGACGGACTCCTCCAGTACGCAAGTGACTTGGCGACGAATGATATGGCGCGAGCAGCGAAGGACAAGGTCATCCAAGTGGCCTTGTACCCACCTGATTACCCACCCAGGGATCTGGTGCAGACAGCCACCGCTCAAGGGCTCTTGGCCGATGCAGGCACCTACGAGTTACCATGGGACTCTGACATGGACGACCCTCTTGACCTAGGCGACCCTCATGCCAAGGACGACCCCATCGTATGCCAGCTCAACAGCATCACCGACAGTGGGGACATGAGCCCTGGTTGGAGTGATCTCTTGGCGGCTGTATCAACATCGCGAGCGTCACCTCGACAGATCAACAGTTCCAAGGCCCCCACCTTGTTGTTGTTCTGGGCGTACGTGAACGGTCGTCGCGTAAAGGTGCTGGTGGACACTGGGTGCTCCACCAACATTATCTCGGACAAGACTGTACGCAGCATTCCCTCCCTGACGCCTCGACCTCACGAAAACCCCATGCGAGTGCGAGTAGCCGACGGCGCGTCGTACGATGTCAACACGTGCGTCCGCCCTCGACTGCAAGCAGAGACCACCAAGGGGTTGTACGTCAAGCAATTGGAGCTCAGAGTGATGCCCATTGACCTTTGCGTGGATATTATCCTTGGAGGACCTTGGCTAGCCTCCCACTTCCCAGTCACCTTGGATTACTCCCGATAGGGTTCCATCCGGTTTGGTTCTGGAAGCAAGAGAGTGGTCATTACAGGCTGCTCGCCGGGAACGCCAGACCCCTCAAGACCCAAGGATAAGGCCATGGCGCTGGTACAAGAAGTCTTGTTGGACCCCAAAAGGGTACGCAAGGACCTTCGAGCCCTCCAATCTAAGGATGAGTGTGCCTTCGTGGTGTACCTGGCACCCGACGGCACCTTCGGGGCGGTCGCCTGTGACGAAGAGGCCGACGCCGAGACCAACGCCAAGCCCAAGGACGCTTCGTCCGAGCGTCGCGCCACGTCTAGCTCTGAGCAGCAAGACGCCCAAGTCGCGGGCGCCATGGACTCCTCCCAAGCGGATCTGGGTGAGACGGACGCGCCTGCGCTGATGTCCGCGTCAGACACCGACTCCGAAGCCGAGGACGCTCTACTCCTCCGGGAATCTGTGCGGCCCAGCCCAGGCACCAGTGACGAGGACCACTTGGATAAGGTGTACGCAACAGTGGAGTCCACCCGCCCACAAAACTTTGACGTGGTCGCGCTGGAGGGTGCTGTTGGTCCCCCGGCGGACAATGCGCCATCCAACAACCTACATCTGGGGTTCTTCCAGAGCAAGCGGGAAGCTTTGGGAGCATTTGCTTTATTACCTGAGCACGTACGTGCCCAGGCAATCGACGACCACGCGCAAGGGAAACCACCCACCTGGCATGCCGAAGCCGCAGCCGCGCTGGAGCAGGGAAGGCGCTTACTCCGCGAACGTCGGCCGCGACGCAAGCGTGTGCGCTGGAGCGACGAGAAGCCCCATACTGAAGGTTTATCTCAAGAGCAGGCCGCTCCAGTGGCCGAGGAACCACCGTCACCGCCGCCCAAGCCCCACGCCATGGAAGCAGAGGAGCCGGACAAGATTGACGAGACAGTGTCCCCGGAGATATGGCAACAGCTGCGCGACCTTGAGGAGGAGTTCAGGGACGTCATATGTACGGAGCTGCCTGACTCCGTCCAAAGCCGCGACTACAAGAACAACATTCGCTTGCGATCCGACTGGAGTGGACAGCCGCTACATCGGCGTAACTACAAGTTGTCGCAAGAGGAGCTTCGGCAACTTCATGCACAACTTGACGAGCTGTTGACCAAGGGGTACATCCGTCCATCAGCGTCTCCCTGGGGTTGTCCGGTACTTATGGTGCCGAAGCCGAGCAACCCTAAGGAGTTGCGCTTGGTTATCGACTACAGGTCGATAAATGAGATCACGGTCAAGGACAAGTACCCTCTTCCTGACGTACAAACCCTCCTCGATGACCTACAAGGAGCAACCGTCTTCTCCACTGCAGACGCCTTGTGGGGATTCTGGCAAGTTCCCATGGAACAGGAGGACATCGAGAAGACAGCCATGACCACCCACTTTGGAGCTTATGAGTGGCTGGTCATGCCTATGGGACTGAGCAACTCACCGAGCACATGGCAAAGAATGATGACGCAGTACCTCGGACACCTACCCTTCTGCAGAGTGTTCGTGGACGACATCATGATTTTCAGTGACACACCTGAGCAGCATGTCGGCCATGTACGAGCTGTATTATTAGCTGCCTGTCGCCAGCACAAAGTATACCTCAAGCGAAGCAAGTTGAAGTTGTGCATGCGAGCAGTACGCTTCCTTGGCCATGTGTGCAGTAAGGAAGGTTGTCGCCCCCAACGCGACAAAGTTGCCTCAGTTCGCGACTGGCCGGAGCTCGAGTTTGTCACCCACGTGCGCCAATTCCTTGGAATGTGTGGCTTTTACCGGCGGTACATCCAGTCCTTCGCTCACATTGCCCACCCTCTCACTCGCCTCACGAAGATGGGAGTGCCATGGACTTGGGGCAAGGATGAGAAAGAAGCCTTCCAACGATTGAAGTCAGCATTGATTTCAGCACCAATCCTCGCCCTACCGGACCAGCGCTCAGCAGCCGATGGGTCTCGCCCATTCTGCGTGCAGACCGACGCCAGTGCGGTCGCACTAGGAGGCGTGCTGATGCAAGACCTGGGGCGAGGTCTTCAACCGCTGGCTTTCGAGAGCAGGCAATTCTCCTCGGCCGAGCAGAACTACCACGCTGGGGAGCGGGAGCTATGCGCCATCCACCACTGCACCACAGTGACGTGGAGGCATTACCTTATATTCACCGACTTCAAACTCATGGGTGACCACAAACCCTTGCAGTGGCTCTTCGCACCGGCTCGGGAGCTGAGTCGACGCCAGGCACGCTGGTATGAGGACTTGGTGGAAGTGGGCGTGCACCAAATGGAGCACGTACCTGGCCGATGCCTAGTGGTTCCGGACGCCCAATCCAGACGACCAGACTACAAGCAGTCATCCGCCAGGGAGGGGCTCAAGGAGAAGGGCGTGGTCGACCGGGATACAGACGAGCCTCGCCTGAGTGTGCCAAGGGAGCCGGCTGAGAGCTCGACCCCCGCCGATCCCACCTCAGTATTCGGTGCAATCGACGAGGACGACACCGACGAAGAGCCGTCCGAGGAGCCCGCTAAAATCAAGATCCTTGAAGACCCCATCTCGGTGCTCGACACCACGTTTGATTACTCCGACTCTGAAGACGAGTCTGTACCTCCGGTCAGCCCTCCGTTGGTCGTTGGGGAGCTCACTCATCTGAATGGGCTCACCTGGGTGGAAACCCCCGACCTGTGGGAAGACGCAGCTGAGACGTTGCACACCGCGGAGCGCGCCTTGCATGAAGCCACCCTTGCTGGCGTCACTACTCGCTCTCGCTCGCAACCGGAGCAAGCCCCCTCTCCAACCCCCTCAACTCCCCTTAGTCCTTCCCCTCCCAGCAAACAAAGTTCCCCTCCCGCGTCAAGCTCCCACTACGATAACGTGGTAGACCGGCAGGACTGGAAACTGGTAAAGGAGAAGTTCGAAGAGATCTCAGCGCAGTACGGCCCGTTCGACGTGGACGCGTGTTGTGACTCCATGGGCGTCAACCGCCAAGTGGACACCTATTGGACGGAGTGCCTCAAGCAGCAATGGCGGGGAAAGCACGTCTGGTGCAACCCCCCCTACACCAAGGATAGCAACCTCATTGAGAGGATCCTACGCCACTTCATGGCTGAGTGGCGCGCCGACCCAGAGAACACGTCGGCGATGTTCCTACTACCGGACTATGACGCGTCCTGGCGCACCCTTATCCAGCCCAAGTACGGCCTGCACGTGGTCAAGGTGTTCGACCTCAAGGATGCCAAGGGTCACCCTACATGCTTGTTTGTCACCAGATGGAGGCCGACCAGCGCTGCGGTGGCCCGTGCTGCTGGTGTGGGCGCCAGCGGCCAGCCGGACTCGGCCTCGAGCGAAGAGTGCCCGTGCGCCCGCAGCTCAAGGTGCAAGCGAGCCTATGGTTACGACGGGGCCAGCGGCCAAGGCGCGCGCAGCCAAAGGACCACTGAAGGCATGCCAGTTCGTAAAAGCACTACGCGCGGAGTACGAACGTAGCCCTTACCTCAGGATGTTAAAGGAAGAGCTTTTAGCCGCCCCGCACCAGCGCACGGACACCTTCCGCATGGTTGACGACATGATCTGGCGCATCGCGGAGGGACGCTACCAGCTGGTGTTGTCGTCCGACTCTCTCCTTCGAGAGATAGTCATGCGTGAAGCGCACGAGTCTCCCGCGGCGGGACACACCGGGCGAGATAAGACTCTTGCTCGGATAGTGCGGCGGTTCTGGTGGCCCCGCATGAACAAAGACGTCACCGGCTGGACCCGCTCGTGCTTGATATGCCAACAGACCCGCCCGAGGAACAGCTATCCGGATGGCCAGCTGAACCCCCTCCAGGTCCCGGTCAGGCTGTGGCAGGTGGTGAGCATTGACTTCGTCACAGGTCTGCCGCGCACGGAGCGGGGCTACGACGCCTTCGCCACGTTCACGGACAAGTTGTCCAAGATGGTGCACGTGGTCCCCATGCTGTACTCCGACAGTTCCGCTGAGCAAGTGGCACGAATGTACTTCGACCATGTTTGGCGACTGCACGGTGCTCCTATGAAGATCATTTGTGACAGGGACTCTCGCTTCCGTGACGCCTTTCATATGGAGTTGCATCGCCTTATGGGGGTGCAGGTGGCCTCCACTACGCCGTACCATCCACAAGGGGACGGCCAAGCGGAGCACACAAACCACACGGTGGAGCGCATGTTGCGCGCCTACGTTGACGCAAACCAGACAGACTGGGATTTATGGTGCACCCCGGTGGAGTACGCCATTAACGACTCCAGGTCCGCGGTTACTGGATTCACACCCTTCGAGCTTTGCTATGGGCATGCCCCGGCGTCGCAGCTCGACTTCTTCATAGAAGCTGCATTGGCCTCTCGTAGGGGCCGCGCCAAGGGGGGGAGAGGGGACGTCGTGAAGAAAGGCACGGCCCACGAGACCGCCCGGCAGTTTGTTCAGCAGTTGCAGACTGCTCGCGATAGGTTGCTGGTAGCTCAGCAGCAGCAAGTGGCCCAGTATGACGCTCGCCATCGCGCTCGCCGGTACGCAATAGGTGACATGGTGTGGGTGGACGCCACGCATCTCACCCAGCCCGGGGATCGGGGCCTACACAAGAAGTTGCTGAAGAAGCGCCTGGGCCCGATGGAGGTACTGGAGGCCTTCCACAGCGATCGGCAGATGGAGCTCGCCCCCGAGGACCGAGGGGCCCCCGCGGCTTACCGCCTGAAGCTACCACCACAGTGGAAGGTGCACGACGTCTTCACCGTGGATAGACTCACCCCAGTGGAGTCGGGCCAGGACAAGTTCGCGGACAGGAGTGCGGAGATTCCGCCTCCCCCTGTGGACGTAAGCGGTCGTAAGGAGATGGCGGTGGAGTGCATTGAGAGGTCACGCACGAGGAGACGTAGCGGGCGGACATGGACGGAGTACATGGTCAAGTGGGTAGGTATGTCGCACTCCGAGAATGAATGGAAAACTCGCGAGGACCTCGAGTTCGATGGAGTTGGCCGAAAAGGGATACCTAACCGCGCTCTTCAGGAGTTCGAGAAGGTCGAGGCTAAGAGGCAAGAACGTGAAAAGAGCAGAGTCACTCGCAAACGCGAGGAGTCAGCAGGAGCGATGTGGTTGACGGATCCTGAAGAGTTACAGGCGGACGGAATGGCGTGGATCCCGGAAGAACGAGCCGACGACGAGGTGGGCACATTCGCGACGGTGTCGCCCACTAGTTTCATGCCATCCCAAGGACCTGGACGAGGGGCAACACGCCTACAACCGTCTCGACGCCCAATACGGATCTTGGTGTTGTTTTGTGGCACGGGCTCCGTCGAACGACAGTTCAGCAAGCAGTTTCCTGGGTGTGAGGTAGTCTCGGTGGACATACAGAACCGATGGAAGCCCACTCACTGCGAAAACATCCTGCACTGGGACTATCGGCAGTTCTCGCCCAAGCACTTTGACGTCATTTGGGCGAGCCCTCCATGCACGGAGTATAGCCAAGCCAAAACGGTAGGGATACGAAACTTGCGTGGTGCTGACAGGCAAGTGCGGAGAACGCTGGAGATCATCAAGTACCTCCAGCCGAGCTTCTACTTCATCGAGAACCCGCGTGGCCGAGCTCCTCATGGGTTACACACTCGCCGATGCATGCAAGGGTTGCCACCTCCGCATCTGGCTACGTATTGTAAGTATGGTATGCCCTACAAGAAACCCACCCACTTCTGGACCAACGCGCCAATCACCACCCTGAAGTCTTGCGACCCCGAAAACCCCTGCGACTTCAAACGCCGTTATGGGCGACACGAGAAGATGGCGCAGAGCGGCTCCACCAGCAGAGAGTCGGGCGACCCTAGGCCAGGCATGGGAGCTGGATGGCACGGTGTATGGCATCCCCGCAGCCTTGCTTAAACAATTATTCAGCTCTCTACCGGTGGAACAACCCGTGGGGGCAATCGCAGCGGTGTGTGAATACCTAGCGGAGCTGCTCTGGAGAGATGAAAATGAGACAGATCTCAACGATGAAAGAGTCTGCGCTAATCCGGAAGAAGCTGACGAGGAGCCTGTGACCTTGATGCCGGAGTACAGCCCTACGCCGCCACCAGTGATGTCCGACGACAGCGAGTGGGACACCATGGGCTCTGAATCAGCCTAACGACTGTGCATCTAAGCACAAGCGAGGACGCTTCCCACCTGAAGGGGGGGGAGTTGTGCTAGGACAACGCACGGTGTCATGCGCGGATGACTCAGCAATGCCATGCATGCCAGAAGTGTCATACGCGCCTTACAGCATTAGCGCCCGAGACCCCTGTTGAGGAAGAGACCCCCCTTATATGGGAGTACACAGTACCACTGTACTGTGTAATAATGTGACATGTAGAATACTGGCACATCATACTGCATGATAATGTAGTACAAGCATATGATAGGTTGATGAGACTTGGCCATGCTGACTAGGATTACCTCAGAGAGCTGAGTGAATAAGTAATGGCCAAGGCCAAAGAAACAGTTGAGATTTCTAGAGTAAAAACAGCCGCATGGCAAAAGTCAATATAATACCTAATTCTTACTGCAAATATATGCAATGAGTCTGGACATAGTTCCTAAGAATCGACATAGCTTGATTAGTCTTATATAGTGCATAATATAGAACCCTGCACTATATATGATCCACCAGTAGTTTCACAGTCACTGTCAAGTAGACGGTTTGGTACTGCCTCCTACATATTCGAGGAAGAGGAGGAGACGCGAGAACAAGGAGTGCGTCCGAACCGACGTCGGAAGACGAATGGGAAGCAAACCTCCCAGGGACCTCAGTTGGCAGCAATCAGGCCACCGACGCCCACTACAAGAGGAGCTAGCACTGCCTTCCAGCCCCACCTGATGGAGGTGGAGAAACCTACACGCATTCTGGTGCTCTTCAGCGGAACACGGTCAGTGGACACGCAGTTCCAGCGCCAATTGAAGGGCTGTGAGGTAGTGACTGTGGACATACTCCCTAAATGGGACCCGCTGCACGCAGCAGACATTCTGAAGTGGGATTACAGGCAGTACCCTCGGCACTACTTCGACGTGATTTGGGCCAGCCCTCCCTGCACTGAGTACAGCAAAGCCAAGACTGTAGGGGAATCTGACATCGAGACTGCAGACCGACGTGTACGACGCACTACGGCACTAGGGAGATAATCGACTTCTACGACCCCGCTTACTACTTCATCGAGAACCCAGCTGGTGACGCCACTCGTGGACTGCACACGCGACCAGTGATGAAGGGCCTCCCCGAACCGCACTTGACTATGTACTGCCGCTACGGAGCCCCGTACATGAAGCCCACGCACATTTGGACGAATGCACCGATAAGCGTGCCCTTGCTGCAATGCACAGGAACCACGCCTTGTCCCGCCAAAGCTACGCTAAAGAAACATGAGAATACTTCTCAAAGCGGGAATAGTGCTTCCAACGTGCCCGGGATGCGGTCTGCCCAAGCAGTGTACGCAGTACCTCGCGCGCTGTTACACCACTTGTTCTGTGAGTTGCACTTGGACGAGAACATCGAGGACGTAAACGCGGTGCTGGAGCATATATCGAAGACTACATCGCGAGAGTACACGGAAGACTTCAACGAGAACACCCACGTTGAAGACCTGCCCTAGATATCAGTAGTGGAAGGTTGAGCGAAATCAATGGTGAGCGTTGGCAGCGTGACCTTGAGGAAACTCGCCTGAAACCTCTGATGAGTAGATGGACCATATTAGATAGATAAAAACTGTCAAATGATCACCCTGTGAATGTTCGCGAGGACGGTTCACACCTAAGGGGGGGTGAGTTGTACTAGGGGACATAGTATGACGTGATATGACAGTATGAGTATGCCAGTACCAGTATGACAGTGTGACAACAACATCATGATCAGTCTACAATATATGACAGAGGAACTGTATGACATTCATCGGAATGACAGGTCAGCAGTCATATACATGACTGATGTTAAATGATGAATCAGGTGAAAGACCAGGAGTGATCAGATAATTATAAAAGAACTGACCTGAGAGATTAGATAATTATAGAAGATCTGACTTGATCTCATTGGATGTGTCACTGATGTGCCACTGGCATGCAGCTACCAGATGACAGATGACACATGAAAACATAATCTGTTATGGAATTGCCGGAATAGTCATTTCTGGTGAGTGATCGCTAATATGGCCGGCTTTTTATTTAGTAATCCTGCACCACACTGCAGGACTGCAACAAGTAATAAGGTAATACAATAAACTACTATCTTCATAGTGTGCCCACAACAATTATCGTCATGGTCTCGACTCGACTATCTAGCGCTACTACCAGGAGGAGGCACCTGGCAACCATCTTCGACGCAGCCGCAGCTCGACATGCGGCTACACCGGCTACACCGGCTGCTGTTGCGCCCACATGTTTTCAATCAACCAAACGTCCGTAATCAGGCCATACCGTCCGCGCGCACAACTCCTAGCGGAATCCCTCACTCCATCCCAAGCGTCGTCGTTTAGCCAACCATGGCTAAGTCGCAGTGTCTGAAAAAATAGTGCGTGGGTCCAAACCTGCTAGATATAACACTCAGCCAAAAGACAGTGATATACCTAATAAGGTTGTTTCTCAGAATGGTGATAGAATAAGTTAAGTTGTCCGTTAAGTGAGGACACGGGTTTAGGGTTCAGGCTTGGTGACGGTCATACACCCTACTGTAGGAAGTGACAAGTGATGAATTGAGTGATGTCACAGTGCTACTTCAAGCAGCCTGTGAGCTGTGACTGTGTGACATACTGACATTTGCGAAATTAATCGTCATCGTAATCATCGTCATTTTGCGATCGGACGGCACTGGCGCGACACGATTATAACAATTACGTAGAGTGTTATTACTCTGACGATTGCAATTTTGAATTCACTTTTCTCAATTCTGAACATCGCTTCTGCCATGACCCATGGCATGGCATGCCATGCCATACCCGATACCGTAATAAGATAAGGTCGGGGTGGCGATGGCGTCGCGGCATACGTACGCGAATGTAATGGCGAACTGGCGATGTCATCATTACTGTATCGTTTGGCGGTCGTCAGATCGAAATTTCGTTCGTGTCGCCCGTTGGGATTCGAGCTTTGATTAGTCAAGTAAGTAAGTAAGTAAGTAAGTAAGTAAGTAAGTAAGCAAGTAAGTAATTTGCCCGGGTTCGTCCTTATAACGAGCAGGGGTTGTGTGTGTGTGTGATAAAAAGAAAGTGTGTGTGTGTGCTTATCCTTGTACCAACTCCTTTGGCACCCCGTAGCCGCAGAAGACCGGTTGCACTATGTACCCACGCCGGGGATCAAAGGATTCAGCACACACTTCGGGACACTTATCCGGAATCTCTAGAGCTCACTCGTGAAGAATGGGACCCCCTAAGCCTCGCTGAGACACCCGAGCCCATCTGCATCCGCAACGCCAGCGCAATGCTCACTGTGTGTGTGTATGTGTATGTACGTCACAACAAGATTGGAAGAACTCGACTTCAATCTTGCTAACTTATCCCTCACAATCGGACAATTGACACGGAGACCGGACTACCATCGAGGTACTCGGGCGTTGAAATGGTTGCTAACGTTTAAGTGCATTTAATCCACTTCCTGCTACGAACACATATATCTGAAGTTCGATTTGACAGAGACTAACTCCCGTGTTGGTCGTCATCACTAGGGCTCATTAGAGAGAGAAAGAGAGAGAGAGAGAGAAAGTCGAGCTGCACAATTTCGCTGCCGGAAGGGCCACTCTGAATATTGCACCGAAGACAGCTGCAGATGCGAGAGATACAACTATGGTAAGCACCAAAGAAGTTTAGAGACATGCTAGGGTTTGTACACGAAAGTATTCTTAAGTTTAAAAATACTCTTTCAAATATACCAGGCAACCAACGACTTGGAGGGTAGAGATCCAAACTAAGGGTGCTTGTGTTCAATATCAGGGTGGGGGAAGAACGTTCCTAATATGCGATATCTTTTTACCCACCCCTAGACCTGCCCCAAGACAAAACAATGCGCCATCTTTGAAGGCTGCATGCAAATACTGTTCGGAGTGCAGTCACAACATCCTGAGTATGACGTTTTGCGCCCAGCAGAGATGAAGAACGCTGATAGTGCCGTGGAGGCCAATGTTGCAACAGGAGAGGTTTACTGCAGTTATCTGCCGCTGAGAACTGACAATCGAGTGGAACCTTTCGGCGTCTTCGCTGATAGCAGACCATCAGATCCAGCCGGCTTACGCCTTTGCTGGCGTAGACGACGGGAAAATGCTGTTCTGCGTCTTCTCTGATAGCTCAAGCCGTTTGGCGCCTTCGCCGATAATAGCCTTGTGGATCCAGCCGTTCGGCTTTTTCGAACACCCGCTAGACGTAACCCTTTCCCAAACAGTTGAGGCACTTTTGAAGTTGTTTTCCGCCGCACGTCGGGCATAAGCAATACCTCTTCACCATCGCATTCGGGAATGGCGACCAATCGATCACCGCCTTCCCTATTTTGACCCAGAAGCAAACAACACAACGCTCTTTGGCCGGAAGAGTTCCTTTCCAAACGCAGTCACAACCAGACACCTCTGAACAACGTGCCAAGCTGCCAAGCTTAAGGGCACATGAACGAGAATCGGCTAGGGCGGCGTAACCCTATTAAGTGTAGTTATTAGCAGGACCCGAGCCGAGGTAATTCTAAAGACCTTTCACTGAGTCTGGCATATGCGAGACCTAGATCCTTGCGATGCAGTTCCACAATAAGATGCATTCAGGAGAGCTCGCCTAGATGCCCTTATCTATTTTGTCTGCAAACATGGTGGCACTTTCTCACGTTGGGCCACAACACTGGCCCCCAACTATACTTTCCACTTTATTAACCACAACGTCCACATATGACATTCAAATAAAAATACCCAGACCTGCCTCTATCTATTGATCGAAAGAAAGTCCAGTTGAAAATGCTGGGCAGGTATGCGGTGGGAACTGCAGGCACGTTGCGTCGCAAGGTGGTGGGCCGCAGCGGATATCGTGAAAGTGCTTCATGACGTACCTTTACAGAGTTTGCAGGAAACACGACGCTCACCACTGCAGACACCACAGGTTATTCCAGTTTTTTTCTGGGGGCCACAGTGGGGGTTCTTGTTAGCTTTGGTGTCTGTGCAGAACCACAAGATGTACTGTAAACCGCGACTTAAAGTGACGAGACAAAAACATTCACTCTTTCCGCCTCCAATCTGACCTGGCCAAAGCGAAGTTCACAACGCAGAATACTGCATGTCCTTTGATTCTAGTTATCACACGCGACAGGTCTTTGCGTGAACTCTTGGGAACTTATGAATTTTCGTCTGCTGGCAGCTTACAACTCTCACGTCTACAACAGAAACTATGCAAAACTATTCGCGGTACCCCTACACGGATGGGCGGAGGAGCGCTCACGTGCTGGACTGATAACAATTGCAGCGGAAGGAAGCCAAAATCACGAGATTGGAGGACCTTATGCCTATTACCTTACGCGCTGATATTATACTGCGCCCAACCGCTACAGTAACTGACGTAGTAACGAACGCGGCTCCTGCCGCAATAGCTAGTGCGCCTCCGGCTCCTGCACCAAATGCAAGCACATTTCTCATGGTTCCTGCTGTCCTGCAGTTGTAACCAGTGGGGCCTGCAGAATTAGGGGTTTGAACTTTGATCCAGTAAATTCTTCAGATATCAGAATCCATAAGAAACTACAGTATAGGCTATAGAAAGGCATCCGATTGTGATCGGTTATGCCTTCTGCTTCTTCCGTCATGTTTAATTGTTTAATGCCCTCATGTTTAGGCTCTACAGTAGAGCTCTACAGTGTCACACGGCAAGAGTATAGGGCTCTAGAGCTCTTTACTCTAACCCCGGGTTGCACCGAGGAAACCTCCGCTGTACTGTCCTGTCATTTTTCTGTACTGTACTGTCGTTTTTGGGGGAATTTACGCCGACGTGGCAGTCGCGCGACAGTACAGTACAGCCCGGAGGTTTAGGGGAATTACCGTCGCTGTACTGTACTGCACCGCTTGCGCTGTACTGTACTGCATCGATTTTATGACAATTTGCATATTTAAGGACACCGATTTCAAGAATATTTCAGCGAACACAGGGATGAAATCTTGGGGACATCGAGATTTTAATGGGAATTATTTATATCCACAGTATATTCTTTGTCCGCATGCATGCGCCTTTCTATCACGAAGAACCCCCTCAAAATAGCGCACGATTTCTTTAAATAGCGTACAAACGCGCGATAAATTCATCTGTGGTATAAACGACAGAATCGAGCCATCGCGAGTGTCTGCGCTTCGATATTTCTGTACTGTCGTCTGTACTGTCGTCTGTACTGTCGTCTGTACTGTCGTGCCATCGGCTGTACCGTCGTCTGTACTGCCCCATACTTAATTCTGAAGAAGTTCATTTTGGCGACATCCACGCCTCTGCCTCTATACCGTCGTCACTTTTGTCTGTACTGTACTGCCGTCGACGAAAAACGGTGGACCTCCAACCAGCGACGCGGAAATTGACATGCTGTCACGAACGCGGTACAGAGACACGACAGTACAGACAAAATGACAGTACAGTACAGAGGAGGTTTCCTCGGTGAAACCTGGGGTAACTCTTCCCAGAGCTTATGGACTAAAAAGTAAAATAAACTTAGGGTTTGTAACATTTCTGGGCATCTGGGGTCCATACCAGCGCAAGTAACTCCGACTCTCCGAGTCCGACGCGAGCCCAGTGCGGCTGTGCGCGAGCCTCTTCGATCAACTGTAACGTCGACCCTCGCGTGTCGCAGGCCGCGCAGCGGCCGCGCTCCGAGAAACTCTGGGAACAAGAGTTAGACGGTGCGGTGCTTTATAGAGTGACACCATCCAGTAGTGATAGAGCCCTACAATTCACAACACCCTAAGGGTGCGGGTACCCCTGAATAAATGGCGAATCCCTTACAGAAATTTCCCCATCTATTTTCGATTTTCAAATTTTGAGATCCCGAGTCGTATCTTTATCTGCATGAGTATTGCCCCAAAATGCCAGCTGCTTGCCAGCTCAGTGATTGTCTATCATCTGACGCTTTAAAAAAGGTACACTCTTGAGCACTCTTGGATAGGAAAAGATCCTTACCATCGGATTCTCATTATCGTCATTGCCATGACAGCATAGGTCGACACATCATATTGACAATTTACCCTTGGTGGCATAATTATCGCATGCAGATTGTTCGATCCTATTTCGCCAATCAGAAAGGGATTGGAAAGGCGTTGTTCATCCGAAAAAAAGTTGTTTGTTCGAGGCTTGTTTTTTCAGGTACAACGGCGCTCGTGTTGTGATTCTGGCGTGCGGGAGAATCCCAAAAGAGGATTTGGATCTAGGTCATTGCACAGTGTAGCTCAGGTAATTTGTCTTCCACTGTTGAAAGGCGTATGAAACAGGGCCTTTCCCACAGAGCCCATCAGCGTTTTCAACCCTGCTGTTCGTTTCAATATGACTGCCAATTAGCCATAGTCATAGAGGGAAAAAGCAATCGTCGGATTTATCTAAGCTAGTCTTAGTTGATGTGATCTCGGGCAACAGCTTTCCGCTTCTGGTTTTTGGCGTGAGTTACAGTCCAGACCAAAACTGCAAGTGGGGCTCGCTGTTCAGCTCGCTTAGCCCTCTCGTCCGCACAGGCGGAACATAGTTTGGAAGCCAGAATGTCTTCCCCTCGCAAGATAATTTGTCAGAGATACAGAAAACCTTCTCCATGTCATTTAGAGGAGTTTAACGTAACACCCAAGCAGCCAAACCGTGCGCTTGCTTTCATTCGCCCGGTTGGGACGCGTGCGTGTCACGCACACCTGAAGACGAGTTACCCCATACTCTTTGAAGCTCGTTATTTCCAATTAAATGGCCCTTCCCGAGAAGTAGGCCGCCAGGTCGTCTGAGTCGAGAAAACTTGGGAATTTAGTCAAACTTAAACGCATCGCGCCCTCGTCGTTACTTTTCCCTCCTGCTATGTTCTCAGCCGGGTTGTCCTGAAGCCGGCTCTTCAATATTGTGGATCTGCAAAGGGGGGATATATTGCCCCCACGTCCATCGTTGTACTTCTTACAAGTAGGTGTTATGGTGTCGGGGGCGTAAAAGGGGCTACGCAATCAAGTCTTCCCGTTACTTTGTTCATAGACTAAAGTATGTTTTTGTGCATTTCTCATATGCAGGTAACAAAATGGAAGTCGCCTACAGCTGGGCACCAAGGTGAGCCCATACCAGTTGGCCACTGTGTTGTCCAGCAGCAAAGATTGACGCATTCATTTATCGCTCTCGGCGTGCTAGAATTTTACTGTCGTCACCTGATCTCAGCCCTTTCGAGTTCCAAGCGGAGTCACCTTCGGCGAATCCTGCTGGTTCCCAATATATTTTTCCACAGCGGGTCCCGTCGAAGCCCCTGTCAATGCCCGATGGGAAGCCTGGCAACTCCCAGCATAGCCGTAACTGCGATGCCTGTTTAGTCCCCTTTAGGAGAGCTCTTTCGATTCGATAAGGTTGACAGTGTTCGTCGTGTTTGGTTCGACAACGAAGTGGGGTTTTCGTGTTCCGCAGGGCGTCACTGACCGCGGGCAGTTCTTACAGCGGCACACGTCAGCCAGCTCACCAGCAGCCGCGAGGTAACTTTCGCAGAGTGCATCGCATGAAGGCTCGGGCGCTGCACTGTTTGCAAGAGCTGTACTACCCCTCCAAACGTCAGGCAGTCCGTGTTTTATATCCGTGGCGAAGCCATCTATATTCAAGTAGGCTCAAGATGCATCAACGTACCAGGCAGAAAGCAGCAGGAGTCGACCGTGATACTGTTGCTCCAAATATTTAGCGACTTTGCAGAATCAAACATAAGTTGGAATATCGGGAACGCTCTCCCATTGCTGATCCTCGTGAAGTGTCGGGGCTGTTTACGCAGTTGTCGTACAAACTCACGGCTGGACAGTGAAGCAATCAACGCTCAGCTGGAAGAACAGCGTCGGTTCGGAGATCAACCAAAGAGCGCCTGTTAGCTCTGGTGACCGACCCCACCTTAGAAGTGTGCAGGGTTATTTCGCCCTCTGTCTCGTTCTCAGCACCGCCTTCATTGGAGGCGACAGCTTGATGGTCGGAAAATACCTGCTATACCCTAACAAAACACTCCTTCTACACTCCCTTCTCTTCTTGAAATCGCAGCTTACGATTTCAGTTTCCCCCCCGGCTGTTCGCTTCTGTAAGTCGATGCTCTTACGGTGTTAACTAACGACTGGATGCTTATTTCGGCGTGCCGGCGCTCTCGCACACAGCCTTCGATCGATTACCTATCCGTTCGCCACACAGCGCATTTTTTCATTCCCGTGCTCGCCCGCAAACCCTTGACACGTCGCAGCGGCGTTTATGGGGTGCCTACTCTAATTCATAGTCCTCACGAGCCTTCCATAGTGTCATCTTCTTATTCCCACTTTCAGGCCTCACTCATTACCAGACGGCTGTTGACTTGTCACAGAACGTTCAAGGGACTCGCCACACACCTCACGATACTTTTATCGCCAGGAACCGGCTACTCAGCGGTCCTCGTGGAACAGCGTTCGCTCTTTTTGGCCTGCCGCTGTCTTGTCTGAGAAGCACGCTGAACTGCGGTAGCTTGCCGTTGATTTTGGCCGGTGTGTTGAACAGGCGTCGCAAGACAGCGTCGCGTTCGAGTGCAGGCATTCTTTGGAGGTAGCAAGCGGCAGTCCGCGGCGGGCGAGAGCGCCTTCGCGCTGAAAGGCGCGGCTAATATCAAGCTCCCGTCTGGCACCACGGTTATTGGCCGTGACAGGGACGATGCCGACTTCGTGATTAACAAGGCAGCTGTCTCCAGGTATAGGCCGAACCTGTACTTTCGTCATTCCCGCAGGATCCTGTTGTTTTGAGCACACATCACCTTGTCTTCGCTCATCGGAAGGTAGGCTTGGCCTCGCATCTTTGGTGCAGTCTCCGCTCAGTCTTGGTTTCTACGCCCTCCGGAGAGGCCACGCGGTCGGGGGGAACCTGGTGAACGGAGACGGCGCTAAATATGGCCGTCAAGGGCAAGGCCTCGAGGCATTGCTGCGAGGAGACTAGTTGGTGATCGGAGGTGTTCGGGGGGGAGGGGGTGGCTCCCAGCGCGCACGTCTCCTTGACGGTGGGACCACGAGGCGTCCAGGTGAAAGACCTCGGCAGCACCAACGGCACCTTCGTCAATGGCAAGCAGATCCGTAGTGCGTCCTTGAAGGTGGGTTGCAAAAGCTTTGTTTATCCTGTCATAGGGTTTCAAAGGTATTACTGGAGCGTAGCAGTGCTTTTGGCTGCAGCATCAGCGAAATTCTTGAGGCCTTAGTTTTTGTTTCAAAATTTTGTCGAGAAGAGTATGTCAGCGACTGCTGCTATGCGGCCACAGCGCAGTGCCTAGACAAACTCACGATTCCTCTTCTTGCTGCGAGACGGGTGATCGGAGAGGTGCTCTAGTTGCTGCCATGCTGCTGCCTGGGCTGTTGTAATATTCGTAAGGCCCTGTTGCAACTAACTGAGGGGTGTCTGTGTCAGGCTGGTGACACCCTCACCCTCGGCAACGTCAACCTCACCCTGACCGAAAAACCTGCGCCGAAGCCGAAGGTAAAATAAATGGACTGTGACTGCTCAACCTTGCTTCTGCTATGCCTGCTATGGGGCATAGTCAGCTCGCTTACCAACTGGCTGCCCCCTGCCTCGCCTGGTACGTGGCTAAGTCAGCTCACTTTTCAACTGGCCGGCCAACTGCATTGGTCCCCAGAGCAGGTGTGTTACGGCTGACGCCTTTGAAAGGAATGTTGATGGCGCTTATGGGTGGCCTCTGAAAGTGCCTCGATGCGCCACTCTTGTGCAGGAAGCCCCGGCTGCCCGCGGGGGCTCGCAGCGTGGCTCCCAGATTTTCGGCACCCAGCGTGGCAGTGGCAGTGCCCGACCTGCAGGTAAACTTCTGCTCCCTCGACTCATGTGTGTCGGAGTACCTGGTGTCCAATTCCGCGGCTCGTTTAAGTAAACAAATGCGATTTGCCCTGGATGTGTCTGCGATTTCTGTGCATCTAATGGATACCTCCATCGCACATCAGCGTCATGCACAGCTCTGTTCATGAACTCCAATTCCTCCTCGGGAATGAATTCAGTTTCTGTGAGCTGGGTCGGCGTGCTGCCCTTAAGTTCTGTTTCTCGCTACTCGGTGGTGTTGCCCACAGATAAAGTCAACTTAGCTTCTTTAACTGAACGGTGAGAAGGGTGGGTGACAGGCACCCAGCGACGTGGCACGATATTCGGCGGTTCCCGTCGCAGCGCGGAGGATGACGACCCTGCTGCTGCACGCCGGGCGGCTGCCGAGGCCAAAAAGCAGGCCCAGGCGGAGGCACGAGCGGAGAAGCAGGCCCAGGCCGAGGCAAAGAAGCAGGCCCAGGCGGAGGCGCGGGCACAGAAGCAGGCGGAGGCGGAGGAGCGCAAGCGTGCCCAGGCCGAGGCTCAGGCGGAGGCGCGCGCCGCGAAGCAGGCGCAGGCCGAGGCGAAGAAGCAGGCCCAGGCCGAGGCGCGGGCACAGAAGCAGGCCCAGAACGATGCAAAAGCGGAGAAGCAGGCCCAGGCCGAGGCAAAGAAGCAGGCCCAGGCCGAGGCGCGGGCACAGAAGCAGGCTGAGGCCGAGGCAAGGAAGCAGGCGCAGGCTGAGGCACGGGCGGAGAAGCAGGCCCAGGCCGAGGCAAAGAAGCAGGCCCAGGCGGAGGCGCGGGCACAGAAGCAGGCTGAGGCGGAGGAGCGCAAGCGTGCCCAGGCCGATGCACGCAGCCGCGAGCAGGCTCAGGGGGCACAGCAGGCGGCAAAGGAGCAGGCGGCGGAGGAGCGCAGGCGTGCCCAGGAGGAGGCACGGGCGGAGAAGCAGGCCCAGGCCGAGGCAAAAAAGCAGGCCCAGGCGGAGGCCCGTGCGGCGAAGCAGGCGGCGGTGGAGGAGCGCAAGCAGGCCCAGGCCGAGGCACGGGCGGCGAAGCAGGCGGAGGCGGAGGAGCGCAAGCAGGCCCAGGCGGAGGCCCGTGCTGCTCGGCAAGCGGAGGTGGAGGCAAAGCGCCAGGCCAAAGCATCTGCCGCGGAGGAAAGTGGGGCACCACGAGGAGGTATGTGGTGTGAGAAAGCCTGAAGCTTGCCCTGCTCCTCTGTGATTTGCTGCACCCCCCCCCAAAAGTAGTCTCTGACGTGTCCTTTCAAGAGATGAAGTCGATGATGGCACACGCTCTGCAGAGTGCCGGGCTTCTCTGAGATTGAGCAGTGCAAGAGCGCCATTCCGGACTCTCCTCCTGCTGCTGCATACCTATATCTTCGTAATGCTGAAACTCATGCAGCGCAACATGTATTGGTAACTGCTCCTCGATGGACGGCTTGTTGATATGTAGTGCGGGCCTCAAATGACGCCAAGCACAAGCTATGACACTCGTAGGGCGTAGAAAGTGTCCTGTTTGGATCAAGGGGCGGGAAGAATGCCAGCAAAAACCGAATAGAGTGATCGATATGCAGCCCCCGTCACGCAGCACCATTGACAACTGGCTGAGTGCATGTTATGCAGCCCCCGCGACTAAAGTTCGGGTATTCTTATTGGAGCCTCGCGGGTGCTCCCATTAGATTCCTCCTCCTGTTACTTCACTTCACCGGTGCGGGCGTGGACGCTCAATCGACCCCACACCTCGCCACTCTCAGGCAGCCCCTCGCGGTAGATACTAAGCCCTGGCATGTCGTTGCCACCCGCTGCCGCAGGCTTCTTCGGCACAATTCGTTCATCAGCGCGAAAGGCTGCCCCGTCCGGCTCACAGCGGTCTGGCACCATCATCTCCCGGGGGGACGCCAGCCAGGACTCCACCTTTGTGTTCAAGCAAGGCAGGCAGACCATCCGCCTGAGCTCCGGCGCTCAGGTGCAAATGCAAACCTCTCTCCATCCCTCCCCTTGAGTTAGGGGACCTAGGTGTAACGCTCCGTGGGGAGCAAGGGGCGCTTGCGTTTGATGCCGATCCGACTCGATGCCGCCTCGAGCATCGCCCAGCTGCCTGCTCATGTGAAGTTTCTCGGCCTGGCGGTGGGGCGCTTGGCGGGGCGGCGCGCCATTCCGATGAGCCGCAGCGCACCTCGCATCTCCCGAGCCGACTGCCCTCATCCGAAGTGGTCCCTTGGTTCACTCGGGCTTGCAGCATGCACCCAGCTCTCATGGCGCCTCGCCGTCACAGGAGATTGCTCACAGTAGCGTTCCTTCTCCGCAGGTTCTTGGCCGTGATTCGGACGACTGCGACATTGTCATCCGAGGCCAGGTGGGTGGACTGCACATGACCGATCCTCTGTGGCACCGCATGCTGCTTCTACTGCGCTAAAGGTGCATGCAACCTCTGGTGCCATGTGCTGCCTCTGCCGCGCTAAAGGTGCAACCTCTGGTGCCATGTAACCGCCTCTGCC
>LGRX02009035.1:0-39915 GCA_001247695.2 Cymbomonas tetramitiformis
TGAGGCAGCAGCTCTCGTTGCGCTGTCTCGGGCTGCGTGACGCGCCGCTGCCCCGCCAGGCACACCAGACGCATGGTGCCTGGGGGTAGCGCGCAGCGTGCACCGCGTCCAGGCGCATCGGGCCTCCTTGCAGAGGTTGATGCGCGTGCCTGGGAGCAGCACACCGCGCACGCATGCCCCGCCGCCGAGCGCGGAGCGCGGCACCCACACTCGGGGTGCTGATGAGGCCGGCGAGCCCCAAGCTCCGGGCGAGTGCACCCGTCTCGACGGGACGCATCGCCACGCGCCCGCAAGGAGGCCCACCCTTGCATGCGTGTCGCCACGAGGTGAGCACACCGAGGTGCTCACCCGCGCCCTCCCCTTAGGGCCACCGAGAGTGAAGCGTCCGGGAGCGGACCGCTTTTCTTTTGGGGGGGAGAGAGCGCGCCGCGAGTGGCAGATGGCAGCCACCGCGAGCGCGCCAGGCGACAGGTGAGAACCTGTATAATCCATCCACCAGAGCAGTGGCTCTAGCCTCGGCATAGCCAGGCGACAGGTGAGAACCTGTATAATCCATCCACCAGAGCAGTGGCTCTAGCCTCGGCATAGCCAGGCGACAGGTGAGAACCTGTATAATCCATCCACCAGAGCAGTGGCTCTAGCCTCGGCATAGCCAGGCGACAGGTGAGAACCTGTATAATCCATCCACCAGAGCAGTGGCTCTAGCCTCGGTATAGCCAGGCGACAGGTGAGAACCTGTATAATCCATCCACCAGAGCAGTGGCTCTAGCCTCGGCATAGCCAGGCGACAGGTGAGAACCTGGATAATCCATCCAACAGAGCGGTGGCTCTAGCCTCGGCATAGCCAGGCGGCAGTTGGAGATCTGGATAAAAGCTCTGCGCATCCGAAGAGGCGGTAGGGGTTTAAAACCTTTCCTCCGGGCCGGCATCCCGAGAACTGTCAGGTAATTGGCAAACCTATTGTCATCACCTGTAAGTGTACCGTGTTGGAAGGTTTGAAACCTTGAGCGTGGTAATGGATGTGAGATCTCGAGCCTTGGGGGAGCCTGGTAGTGCAGATGGCAGACCGGTGAGAGGCCGACCCTTGTGCTTAAGAGGTTGATCTCCTTATTGCGGTGTGTCTTGGGAAGTGTAATGTCATCCCGGACAACAGGCGGCTGAGACCTGTATAATCATCCTGAGCAACAGTAGAAGATCTGTATAAAAACTTTACTGGTCCGACGTGGTCAGCGTGGACGTGACCTTCCCTAAGGGGGGGGGAGTTGTGCTAGGAGGCAAGCACAAGAGCAAGAAAAACGGCTAAGTACAAAACGCAAGAGTACTCAGTACGGAGTACAGTAGGACCGATCAGAATGATGTTGATGTGAGGTGCCTAGCCTGTTGTACGGAGTACTCAGTACAGTTGAGTTATGGAGAGAGTTCCTGAATGCATAAGAACTCTAAGTGTAACCAGTTTCGGGGATGAGAACTGAACTGAGAATTGTAAGCCGTAACTGCTGTAAAAAGCATAGCTATAAAGATTTACGAAACCGAAGTCTTGTAGTAATAACTTGAAGGATTTACGAAACCGAAGTCCGATAGTTGACCATACGTAAGCATACCTCGTGCGGTCGTTTAATAAGTGTAGAATAGTATAAGCCCGAAAGTGTAAAGAAGAGAAGAAACTGGAGTGGTAGCCTCCTACATTGAGCTTGTGGACGCCTACGCCGCCTGGATATTCTGAATTCCAGTTTGACATGCCCACGGCCACTGGATTGGCAGCCACGGGGCCCTTCGGCGTTAACCTCTTCTACAAGGCCCTGACGTTGATCGGCATGCCCCTCACCGAGTACATCTCCGCTGGAGGGTTGATAACTGGTTCCCCCGCCTTACTCCTATCCCCCGCTGTCCCCACTTATGTTATGATGGTGAACAAGGACGCGGTGGACACGGTGTTACGCGAGTATCACCGCAGTCCTGGAGGAAGGGGGGTGATGTCACCAAGCTGGATGGAAATCCCAGACTGGCCCCTTGAAGATCAGATCTCCATGCTGGGTCGAGATTGCCTGGCAGCCTGGTTCGAGGTGCAGCGAAGTCATCAATGGTACGTAGACGAGTGCCGGAGAGAGAGGAACCTTCCGGCCTTGGAAGCTCCTGCGACGCCTCCATCCTCTTCGGCCGCGCCTTCCTCATCAATGGTCAGGGCGTCATCATTATCAGTGGCTCTGACCAATACGCCTATATTTAATGACCCGATGGTAACGCGTATTCCGGTGGCTACTGCGAACACTTCGACGACCTCATCGGCAGTAATACCACACGCAGGAGACTCATCGGTACCATCTGGAGTACAACCTGCTGGAGTCCCTCCTGCCCTTGCTGCTCAACCTGGGCTATCAAACATTGGAGTTCCCCCCGGCCTCGCTGTTCAACCTGGGGTGCCTCCTGTCGGACATCCTTCTGGCATTGCTGTGCAACCTGGGGTGCCCTGTGTCGGACTTACTCCCGGTGTGGCTGTTCATTCTGGGATTCCGCAGATCAGCGCGGCTGCAGCGGGAACTTCTGCAGGAGGTCATGGACATTCCCTTCATTCAGGACCGCATGCGCCGCAACACCGGAGTCCCTATTTCGCAGGACCGGTTGCGCCACATCCTCACGCTCGTCCAGGCCTTTCCCCACACGCCCAGGTCTTTAACCCTCGCCCTCCTGGACAGGGGGAACACGACCCTGGCGACAAGGCGGCCTACCTGGAGAGCAAGGTGCAGAGCAACATTGACCGCCTCGTCCAAAAGCTGACCCGCTTCCCATCCGCGGAAAAGCTGAGTAAAGAGAAGGCCATTTCTGAGTTGGAAACCTTTGCGAGGAATCTGCACAAGCTCCTCAACGAGAAGGTGGTACTAAGGGCGTTCTCTCAGGCGATTTGCTATGCGGGAGAGGGGCGTCAATCTTCGATCGCAGAGGTGCTCTGGACAGTGACCGAGACTGCGTTGGGAACGGAACAGAAGGAGTACATGGAGAGAGCTGGTGGTGGTTCCGGAACATCAGAAGCTTGGCGTCTCCGGTACAGCGACCCCGACATATTTCTGGGGGATCTGGCTGTGAGCACCCTTCCGGTGGCGGAGCTGCAAACTCTTCGAGACGACCTACAGATTGGTCAGAAGAAGGATGGGTCCGCTGACGCCTACCACTCGCGTCTGACCAATCGCCACAAGACAGTGAACTTCATGGCGAAGGTCGTTCAAGGGTGCGTACAAGTTTCTGAGTCGGAGTTCTCCTACATATTCTAGAGGGGCCTCACGTACACTGACAAGGTGGGCGAAGAGTTGCGAAGAATCAAACTGGACCTCTCCGAGCCGCATGTGTGGGAAGAGAAGATGAAGGAGGAGGCGACGCCCCGAGATGTTACTCAGGCGATCTTAAAAGTGCTGGAGATTGCCAAAAACATCGAGTCGCGCAAAGAGAAGAAGGCGGCTCAGGCTCAATCCAGCAGGAGTGGAGATCGAACTGGCCGCTGGATTCCCCTTCTACATCTCCGTCACCCTCCAGGTCCTTTTTCCGAAGCCGCTCTCGGGAGCCCCCTCGATTGATGGCGGTCACGCACGCTGAGCTCGCCGCAGCGCCGACCTCTGTTCGACCATCGCCCCCGGCCTCGACAACAACCCTGACCTATCCGAAGCGAGTGAGAAACTGCTACGCGTGTCAAAGTCCCGACCATCTGGTGCGAGACTGTACGGACGCGGTGAAGTTGGCCGCGTGGAAGGCAAACGCACCCTCTCGTTTAGCTCGAAACCGAGAACAAGTGGCGGCGTTGTTCTGGGCGTTGTCGCGCAATGAGGACACTGAGTGGGCACCTGTCGAGTTAAAGGCGGAGATCGAGAGCTTGGCAGAGATGGATGGAGAGGCCGTGGAATCCTTGGCGGCGTTGGTAAGGTGCTCCGAGCAGCTGGCGGTTATTGGTGCGGAGTTGCGCAACTCCGAGGAAATCACTATCTCTGAGGAGGAAGGGTGATGAATCACCCTTCTCGGTGGCGACAAGCTCGCCACTGACTTTCAGCAGTAAGCTGAGAGTTTCACCTTAAGAAGGTGATCCTATGCCTCGGCACTTTGCAGTGTTGGGCACATGGATGTACAATAATGTGTACGCGCCCCTCTTGACGGAACAGTCACAGCGTTTACCCGCGTGGCAGTGGAGAAGTAAGGGGAGGTCGACCTCGATGGAGGTTCTGATGCAGCGGATTCGGAAACAGCTGCGACAGAAAGTATCTGCTGCTGACATACAGAAGGACTTGGACAATGACCTTATTAATGGACGGCGGCGACGCAATATTCCAATTGGGTTCCTAAACAGAAGGAACAATCTGGATATGATGCGGACAATGGCAGACCTACCTCTCGCACATCACGCTGCAGGGGGTGTGGTACCGGTCTGTACCAGGAAATCAATGATCACATCACACGTTGATAACCTACTTCAGCGAGGTGTGGTGGATTTTGGTGAATTACATCGCAGCCGGAGTTTAACTGCTCTGGATTTGGCGATGCCTCTAGCTACCCTTTTAAGGTACGCTTGGGAAGAGTTGTCTATGGAAGAGCAACTA
This sequence comes from Cymbomonas tetramitiformis, assembly GCA_001247695.2. Taxonomy (NCBI): domain Eukaryota; kingdom Viridiplantae; phylum Chlorophyta; class Pyramimonadophyceae; order Pyramimonadales; family Pyramimonadaceae; genus Cymbomonas; species Cymbomonas tetramitiformis. Next base: position 4,578 of record LGRX02009035.1, read on the forward strand.
CACGCTATGTCTCAGGAGACCTCCACTCCAAGAGGCAGCAGACAGTGGGAGTTGGAGGGGTGGAAGCGTGTGAGGAAAAGATATAAGCCCATCTCTGTGCGTGACGATTCTGGAACTCTGCTGGTGCTAGAATCCTTGCAATCTCCTGTGGCACGCCCATCAGCGGCGATATCTGATACGGGCAGGATACCAGGATCTGGGGGGGACATCCCTGGAATTCCTGATACGTGGTGTAGTTTATATTGAATACACCGATTTCGAGAGATTCAGCAGGAAGCAGATCCAGCCGCAGTTTATCAAGAGATGTTCGCGGAGGATATGCCTGAGGTACCGATTAATTCAGGTGATACTCCATCTGAAGGTGATGATTCTGGAGGGCCGGTAGGTGCTACAACCCCTCCATTGTCGGTACCGGAGGTTTCAGAATCTCCGATTAATACGCATGCACCAGCGGATGAACAGATGTCCACTCCCGATAACGACCTAAACTTCACGCAGCAAATGATGGCAGCGGAAGATCAAGACTTGAAATCGGTTGCGGACCACAACGACGCTGCAACTACTACTCATGTATCACCTTCAACCACCGTGGACGCGCAACTGTCCGTGTTGGGTAGTCACCCTCTGGATGATGATGACCTTGGAGGGAGCCACCCATTGGATGATGATGAGGAAGGTGATGATGACCCACTTAAGGCACTAAGTGACAATATTTGAAGGAAGTTTTATGTTTTGTGACCTTAAGTTTCGATCTAGAGCACTTCCCTATCGGTATAGACCAATCCTCAGCCCAAAATGTGCTGTGGCGTTCTGCCAACTTTTTGGGGATAATTTTGAAGGTTGATAAACGCCTGTTCTTCCTACTTTTTGCCCGAAGTCGATTACCAATCCTCAGACCAAAGTGTCTGGAGTTCTACCAACTTTTTTTTGGGTAAATTTGAAAGTTGATAAACGCCTGTTGTTCCTACTTTTTGCCCGGAGTCAATTACGCGCGCGATATCGTAGAAATGCCTAGATATTGGTAACCCGCCGTAACAACGTGTTACGGCGGGTTAACCCGCCTTTCGCAGAATAGACACTACTCCGCGGTACGTACATTCCTGTTAACATGCCGCGAGAAGGGTGTATACTTGAAGAAGTCTAAGGCGCAGATGTTGAAGTCTTCTATCAAGTTTCTTGGTCACACTCTGTCGAAGGAAGAATGCCAACCTCAACATGATAAGGTGGCGTCAGTGCGCGATTGGCCTGCGCTGGAGAACGTTACCCACGTGCGGCAGTTCTTGGGACTGGCGGGATATTATAGGCGTTTCATCCACTGCTTCTCTAAGATAGCGCAGCCCTTAACCAAGCTGACCAAGACGGATGTACCCTGGACATGGGGACCGGAGCAGCAGTTGGCCTTTGAGGAGTTGAAAGCTGCTCTGGTTAAGGCGCCTATTCTGGCATTGCCAAATATGAAGGCGGCAGCTGATGGATCTGCTCCTTTTCTGGTGCAGACGGACGCCAGTGGAGTGGCGCTGGGCGGGGTCCTTATGCAAGACTGTGGGAACGGCCTGAAGGTGATTGCATATGAGAGCCGACAATTTTCAGCGGCAGAGCAGAATTGCCATACCGGAGAGCGAGAACTGGGTGCTCTACATCATTGCTGTACAGTGACGTGGAGACATTATTTGATTTTTACTGAGTTCAAGCTTCAAGGTGATCGCCGCCCATTAGAGTGGTTATTGGAGTCGGGGCGTGAGCTATCTCGGCGACAGGCGAGATGGTACATGGACCTGGTGGAGGTGGGTGTTCCCCGTATGGAATATGTGAAGGGGGCTCTATTGCTGGTACCTGACGCCTTGTCTCGCCGACCTGACTATGTGGCCAAGTCGCCACGAGAAGCGTTGAAGGAGGCGGGGGTACTGGACGACAAATCCGATTTGCCCAAGACTTCGCTCGCTGCGATGGACACCTCCCACATCTTCGAAGAGGGGCCCTCGAAGAGCTATCCTGCATGGCATGCAAGGCAGCAGGCCTATCTTCACGCGGTGGACACTTTGCAGATAGCGGAGAAAGCTATGGAGGCTACCCTGGCCTTTAAAAGTCGGGGAAAGTATCTGAGACTCAAGACGCTGGACAAGCGCATCACTTCTAAAGTGAAGGGGGTATCAGATAAAGTCGCGAAGGTGAGCAGTCGCGCCGAGGACACTCAGACGACTCAGCAGAAGTCGGGTGAACTGGAACGCACATTGAGGAGGAGTTCCCGCTCCCAAGTGTTGCGAGCGAAGGAGGATGTAGAAACTCCTTTGCCGGATGCCGCCTCAGAACGAGGCGAAGTGAACACCAAGACCAAAGTGTCCACGCAGGGTGACACGCAGGACAGGCGTTCTGTGCCCTCCGCCCTGAAAGGGGACGTGAAGGAAGACCAGTGCTCGGAAGCGCAGGAACAGTCTGCAGAAGCTCCACTGCCATCACAGAGGCAGCCAAGGAAGTCTGTACGATTCCAGGCAGTTGGCTGGCACGGCATGCGTGTGCGGCAGGAGGTATTTGACCGTATCCAGGCTAAATATGGCAACTTCGACGTCGACGCCTGCTGCGATGAGCATGGCAACAATCGGCGTGTCAAGCGGTTCTGGCACAACTGCTTACAGGAGAAGTGGAGAGGGTTACATGTGTGGTGCGAACCCTCGTTCTCGGACAAACACTTGACAGTGGAGGCCTTGCTGCGTAAATACGTGCAGGAGTGGCGATGTGACCCCGAGAACACTTCTGCGGTGTTTCTACTGCCTGATATTCAGTCCAGAATGCCGCAGTGGAGATCCCTGTTCAGGCGGGCAGGAATGCGTATTGAGGAGGTGATTCCCACGCATGATGCGCAAGGTGAACCAGTGCAATTGATGGAAGCTTCCAATGGGAAACTAGTGGATTTACAGCAGCCTATGCTGGTGGTGTATGCGCCTCCATCGAAGCAGCGGGTACAAAGAGTACGTCAACCCAGAGGACGAGTACCTATAATACACGCAGGCAAAACAGCCAAGTTGCGTGACTCTCAGGAAGGAGCGTCTGATGCTGCTTTCTTGGAGGCCTTGAAGTCCGAGTATACTAGAGATGGACCTCTCAATGAGCTACGCACTAAGGTAAAGTGTGCTCCTCACAGCCGCACCAAAGAATTCTGTCTGGTGGGTGAGGTACTGTGGAGAACTGCATCGGGAAGATTTCAGTTGGTGCTGGGAGAGGACTCTCCGCTGAGAGAGATTATTATGCGCGAAGCGCATGAATCAGCGACAGCTGGCCATACTGGCCGAGATAAAACGCTGGAGCGTGTTCTGCGAAGGTTCTGGTGGAGGAATGCACACCAAGATGTGGGAGACTGGGTTGCCTCCTGTTCAGTTTGTCAGGCGGTGAAGCCCAGATCATCTTTCCCAGATGGATTGCTGAACCCGCATTCTATTCCAACTCGGGTATGGCAGGATGTGGGAGTGGATTTCGTCACAGGCCTACCTTTAACTGAGCAAGGCAATGACGCATTTGTAGCATTTACATGCAAACTGTCTAAAATGGTACATGTGGTTCCTATGAATTTTGGGGACAGCTCTGCTGCTACAGTGGCCCGTATCTACTTTGACACGGTGTGGAGACAACATGGAGCTCCGATGAAAATAGTCAGTGACCGTGATCCACGCTTCCAGGATACCTTCTGGAAGGAGTTGATGAGATTGATGGGGGTGAAGGTGGCGATGACTACGCCCTAGTACGAGGATGCAGCCGCCGCTTCGGACGCACGAGCTGCACCCTCACCAGGCTGCCGACCTCAGCAGCTTTGAGCCCATGTCCCCAGGGGAGGCCAGAGCGCGGGCTGTTCTGAACTTTATTTGCGGATGTGGCCATGGTGTGCAAGATGTTCGCGACAGCCTTTGGAATAGCCGCCAACCTCAAGAATAGCGAGCGCGCCGGGCTGGCAAATCTACAGTTCGGCCTTGGAGCACCGCAGCAAGCGGAGCGGCAACCAGTAGACCTTCGGGATACGCATGTTCAGGCTTCAACGGTCCCCGGCTTCCATGAGCATGACATCTTCAAACGGATGGGAGCAACTTGCCGGACGGCCCAGGCTGTTACGTTTGCGGTGTGGGTGGCCGCCCGAAGAACATCACCGGCTGACCAGCAGTCCCAACCAGAACAAGCAGCGCTGCGGGCGGATGAGGAGCCACATCCGGTCATCAAGATGCTTGACCGCATAGCAGGCGGATCCAGCGAAGGCCGGGAATTGCAGCATCTGACCGCGGGCACGCATCCGTCATCACCAAACGTTGTTGGGCAAAAGCAGAAGCGGAAGCGAGGGAAACGTAACACGAAGGCTCCGTCAACTAAAGTCAGAGATATGACTCGGTACTTGCAACGCCGTATAAATAAACCTCGCCCGGCACCCCAGCGCCAGCTTTTTGACAAGGATGCGATGGCATGCTGGATCCCACGTTGGAATCTATGATAGCGTGTCCCAGCACGGATTTCGCTCTGAAGGTGGCCGCTGCCATCACCCACGACTGGGATGATGCCACACCGGCGTTCGCGTGCCGGTGCACCTGTGTGTTTGCGCGTGGTGTCCGAAAGCCCACCGAGCCTGGCTGGGATGGTGGCCACCTCCGCATGCGTGCAGTGGGCCCCTGTCTGGGAGGGAGTCCTACTACGCCTCCTGCTCAGACTGCGGGAATGGACGGGGCCGCGGCGCCCCCCGCAGTCCCGGCGGCTAACGAGGCGCCGGCGGTTGGCGTGAGCGGGGATCGTGAGGCCACGCTCTCACTTGCCGCAGCGGAGCGCCCCTGCCTGGGAGAGATGGATGCCGCGCCTCCTCCTCAGACTGCGGAAATGGGCGGGGCCGCGGCGCCCCCCGCAGTTCCGGCGGCTTCCGAGGCGCCGGCGGAAGACGTGAGCGGGGATCGTGAGGCCACACTCTCACTTGCCGCAGCGGAGAGCCCCTGCCTGGGAGAGATGGATGCTGCTCCAGCTCCTGGCCTCGCGCCGGCGGGTGTTGTCGGGCTGACTGCACCTACTCCGGGAACCAAGCACGAAATGGTCACAGTTTTGGGAAATGACAAGGTGGTGCATCACGTCTATACACACTGTTCGTCCCCATTCAATGGTGCACCCATGCCCGTGATATTGGACTTGGCCACCACGCATTCGCTTCGGGAGATGCAAGTGCTCAGCATGTTGCACGAATATTGGACAGACCCAGTACTCGGACCACCGCAGAGATCGGTCGATTTGAGAATACCGATGGCGCGTCGCTTGCTCACGCAAGTACAACCCGGGTGGGAAGAGGGGTTTGCGTCCCTCTGGGAGATCGAAAACTACCTGGCGGAGGCTGGGTTAGAGATTCGTGACGTTAATAAGGCCGATGGTGATTGCTGGCTTCGGGCCATATGCCCGTACATCGACGGAATGCACAGACTCACGCGCAACGGTATTGAATACCATGTTATGAAGCTGCGTGAAGCCACGCGGGCCTTCCTGGAGCAGCACCGCGCGCAACTTTTCCCTTGGCATGATGCCGCCTCTCCAGCGACACTGGGCAGAAAGAAAGCCGGCAGTGAGAATGAATGTATATATGCTGGTGCTTGCGGCCATGACCAGACGGGTGATTCAGTGTTACCGGATTATTCCTCCAGCCGACATTCGGAGTATGCTGAATGAAATTGAGCAGGGGTCTGCACGTCCAGCACTGAATGTAGCGCCTTTCAGCATGGTTCATTTCTGCCCCCTAGATGACATCCAGCTCAAGAGCAGAGTGCCGATCCGGGTTCTTCATCTCGTGCCCGTGGATACATACCCCGGCCACTGGATGCGCATCGCGCCGAAGGATGAGCTGGAAGAGGAGGCCCAAAGGAGTGCAGGCCTGGCGGCTAACGCTGCAAGGCCACCGGCTCCCAAGAGGAAGAAACGGTCAAAGGCTGCGTGAGGCAAGCGTCGTAGGGCGCGGTGATGGGTTGATATCACCACATCAGGTGACATGCATGCACCCCCGTCTTGCTGAGCGCGATGCCCGTGGGCCTGGTCTCTGTATTCTCCACGTGTAGGATGTGTGTATCCTAATATAGGCATGGGGCATGTCAAGGTAGTGCGTGTCACGTAGCACGTATGGGGCGTGTCACGTATGGGGGCATGTCACGTGTGTCTCCCCGACTAGGCTGTGGCGGCAAGGGGGGATGCTTGTGATGTACGGTGTGGTCGCATGAACGTGTCCTCAGGTACACAGAGATTCGTCCGATCAAGCTGCCGGGCACACCGTACTCCGTCTGCTTCACGAAGGCTGCTATGGAGCGGGCAAACCAGGCAGCTTTTGGCAAGAAGAAAGTGTCTGCGTGCACGCCGTAGCTTGTGTTCCTATTGCTATAAGAAGCCTGGAATAGCCAGGTGTAACGGGTGTGAACTCGCAGTGTATTGCTCAGCAGATTGCCAGAGTTTGCACTGGAGGTACCCGCCACCTGGCGCCCCCTCCTTAGGAAAGCACAAGGGCAGCTGTATTCCAAAAGAGCAAGAACTTAATGAAATAAGGGCGACGGAGGCAGCTCCTGCCAGCACCCGAACGACGCATGGTCCTTGGAGGAGCCCGAGGAGGAGCACGGTCTCACCGGTGGCGACAGTGCATCGTGCCCGTGCATTAGCAAGCTTCGTGAGGCAAAACGGCTTGAAGCCTGTCGCCCGTAGCAGTTCATAAGCCGTGACATGTTAGCCCGAGCCGCGCATGAAACCTGCAAGGATACGCCGATATAGAGTAACACTTAGCACGTATCTATTTGGTTTTAATACTAATTCGTGGGTCTTCCATGCGCACAACATGCCATCCCCCGTGATTGCTGTTCAACCGTGCTTTGTTTTCCGGTTGGCCTGTGCTAGGTCTTGCGGGTGTGCCAGCGGAGTTTACCCATTCCTTATCGGCTGGTGCGTGTGGCAGTTGGAATGGATAAACTCGGAAACCGGGGAATCCTTGCCTGTCAAACTCGACTGGTCAGTCACCCTGGAGGACAGCAGATTCGTCCCGCCGCCCTGGTGTATTCAAGGCAAGATTGTGAAATTTGACCCACAGCATGTATGGACCCCGGCACCGACGGATGAGGTTCCCGAAGGCTCCTATGACAGGGAATACGAAAACAGACCACCGACCGGTTACGTCGTGGTAAGTAAGGTTGTACGACAAACAGGCGGTTGCGGAATGGGGCCGGCACTGTGCCTTACGGTGGGATGAGTATGCGGCGATTGTGGAGTCAGAGAGCCAGCGGGGTGATATCCCGGCCATCACTGATCCGTCGGATGCGGAGGAAGATGACTACGTTAGCGAGACTAGTAGTGAGGATGAAGACTAAAGTAAAAAAGAAAACACCAAGCCCTTCGGGCGTATGAGTGAATTAATATCCCCCACCCTACGCTGGCCCGGAGGATGGAGACTATTACATTAAGTTCTGATTAATACATTAAGCTGTGTTACGCACGCACCTTCATGATGTCGGTCCCGAGCTGCGCATGCTTCCACAGCCATCGAGTGTATGCCTCTGTGACAGTGTCCGTTCGCGTGTTTTTGTAGGGCTGCTCTCGCTGCTCTCTACGCACATGGCTGCTTGTAAAAGTCCCCGGCGATGGCAAGTGTTTCATATGGTCGCTGGCAGCGGCAACTACCGGCCAGTTTAGTGAGCAGGCCTTGAAGGGAACAGTGGCCGAGATGGCCAAGTCTGTGGGTTGGGGCTCTACCCAGACGGGCATTACTCCTCAACAAAAGAAATATTTGTGTGACCAACACCGGTGTCACTGGGGCTACCTCGTGAACAACACCCTGACAGTCTATGCGGAACGAGTACACAGCACGGTTCTGGTGTTGAGACTTTCGCGCGGCGGGACTCATGTTGACCTATATAGGCGAAGGGATAGTTCGTCCTGCTTGCATAGGCTTGTCGACTTGCATGGTTACGGCATTGCAGTGGAGTGGGTTCTGCCCACGCCCACGGGCACATTTGTTGACCTGACGTGAGCGCATACCATGTGATACACTACGCCTGCGTGTTTGCAGGATATGAGTCCTCTCTTCTGGCACGTGATTTTAAACGGCACCATCAAAGACTTCGTGTATAGGATTAACAGCAAGCTTCGTTAGCGCGGATATCATAGAAGCATAGTAGTTACCGTCTACCATTGTGGCGTGCCGGATATAATCGTGAATACGTATGCTGCAGCACCAGTTAATATGTAGTATCGTAAAATTAAAGTTATTATCCAGTGTGATATGCCTGACCTCTATGTCGGTTGCACCTCCTGCAGCGCTCTTTTGTGCACGTGGATGCGTTGGGAGGACAGCTCCTCAGCCACGCGCCCCTTGCACCGACGGTGCTTTGTCGCGAATGTAGTTGTTGGTGTGTTTTTCATTCAAACTTGATGCTCGGACCACCTGCGCCTGCTTTCCCCGCCTGATGAGGAAGGCTTCTTGCACCGTGCTCTGCAGTTGGGACCCGAGGAAGAAGTACTTGCAGTGCAAGCCATTGCAGAAAGAGGCCAGCCGCGGGAATTGCACGTACAGGTGCTGTGGCACACGCACACCACAACGTGGGAGCCCGTGATCGGGAGGCACCTCAACACCTCCATCCTCGCCCTCCCCATGTTCCGGGAGTATGTTATGCGCGCAAACCGCCCTGACCCAGTGCCAAGCGATCTGCCCCTCTGCGGGCACGCCAATTGGTTCTGCTCGGTGTGCGCTTCGTCCTACAACCCTGAGGATGCTGACAACGACCAGATTGAGCGGGGGGTGGTTTACACCCCCCCCAGACGAAGGCTCCGGCTTAACGGCTGCCGGGCTGGCCTCTGCTGGGAGTGCTACCAGCGGATCATGCAACACCAGAGGCGCACCGCCCGCCGTTGTCCTCAGTGCAATCGGTTCTTTGAGCACCCGGGTGGCAACTGGGATGAAGAGCCCATCCCTGAGGACCTGCTGCAAGGGGTGCATGAGCGCCTGACATTGAAGCTAGCACGTGCCAGCACGGAGAAAGCACGCCGCGACATACAGAGGTCGATTGATGACATGCCGCTGCTTAACGCACAGCAATTGCGCCTGCAAAAGAAATTGCAACAGTAGAATTATAGCGACTAGATTACAGGTGCTAGATGCCCGGTGGAACATATGCGGGTAGAGTAATGAACGGACGCACGTAACAAAGGCATATTAAACACGTTCCGAGCATCCGCATCGAGCATATTGTTCATGTAGCGCGACTCAGGTCGTATTGTGCATCAACATCGGGCAAGTTGTTTGTGCCGCGCGAGTCGTCGAACGGTCATCTCGTCATTGTCGCCACTGCCTACTTTGCATCCCGTGGAGCCCCTGGTCACATGTGGCTCTCTGGGTGCAGACGAAGACAACCGACCCCAAGAAGTCTCGCAGCTCCCTGGGCCAGAAGCGGATTCATTACGATATCGAATCCAGCATTCGCGCGGTGCCACCGGCATTTTGCCTGAAGGACAGGCTCATCGAGTGCAAGAAAAGGGCCATCAACAAGAGCACGGCAGCGCGTGAGCGGTTTGAGCTTTTGGTGTCTCACGTCCAGAAGAAACACAACCTCACGTATGAAGAAAGTCAGGCGAAGGTGACGGACCGGCTCATGAATCGTCGCCGGACCGAGCTGAAGATGGCGGACAACAACATGGCAATTTTTCAAGCTCAGGACCTGCAGGTATGTAAAGAGTTCAACGCGGCTGCCATATTAAACAAGAAATGTCACCTGGTGATTCCACTGACCGCGGAAGACGCGGAACGTCAGAAGCAGACCAGGGTTCATCCCAACACAACGAGCGACCGTCCGCTTCCAGAATGGGAGCCGGCGGTCACCGATACGGGCGCGCAGGGGCAGGCAGTACAACCAACGCCTGTGGTGGCAACCGCGACGAGCGACCGTTCGCTTCCGGTACGGGAGCCGGCGGTCACCGATACGCGCGCGCAGGGGCAGGCAGTCCGCCCAACGCCTGTGGTGGCAACCGCGACGAGCGACCGTTCGCTTCCGGTATGGGAGCCGGCGGTCACCGATACGGGCGCGCAGGGGCAGGCAGTACACCCAACGCCTGAGGCTGCAGCCGCAACGAATGACGTGCGTGTCAGGGGCCGCTGTGGAAATGACGCACCGCACCCGAGCTAGGCGGCACCGCATGTTGAAAATGAGGAAGCCTGGCACCGCCAGCCGTGTGCAGCAGCCGATTTTCGCAGTGGATGCATGTTGCACTCCAGTACGGCCAACCGCGCCGGCGGTGGCAACGCGCAAAAGCCCGAGGCATGCTGCGCCTGCTGCAGGTAGCGATCCAAAACTCATTATTGGCGTAGGTGCTTGTAGTTCATGTATTTCTGTGCACACCTTGCTGGCATCCGATCTAGGGTTCGTTGTCTATACATATGCAACCCCTGTACCGACGGGAGGAGTGCTGGGACGGCGAGCAGCCGACAGGCTTAAGCAGGCGCACGCGCTCAGGCAGGAGTGGACCTTCTCGGCCCCGGTTCCAAGGGAGACCGTTGAGCTGGCCCCCATTCCGGCGGCTGCCGCGGCTACAAGTGATACCGTTGAGCAGCCCCCCATTCCGGCGGCTGCCGCGGCTACAAGTGATGATACCGTTGAGCAGCCCCCCATTCCGGCGGCTGACTCGGCGGATGCAACTACTGGGACACCCACAGCAACAATAGCGGGAACAAAACCCCCGTCACCAGCCCTACAACCAGAGCCAACGCAGCATACGCACGACGAAGGGATGCAGTCTTGAAAGGTGCGGTCACACCACAGATCGGACCTCTGCCGGTATGCAATGATGCCTGATGATCCGGACTTTCCATGTATGTGGTTCCCGGGTGTGCACCACTGATATAAAAAATGGGATTGGGCATTGGGCCGAGCAGCAAATAAGAGGAAATTGTGTGAACTGTTCGCCAACGGCGAGCCTTGTTTCCTGGAGGACTTGGAACGCACCGTGCAACGCCTACTTCCGCAAGTGCTGCAGTTGCCAGAGAATGTGCTCATCCAGCACATTACACGAGTACACCAGGAGACGCGGAAACGGGTCATCATGAACCAGGCGTGCCTGTTTGAAACTGTGCTCTTGTCTGGGTTTGAGAACGTTTTCGTTGTGCACGACATGGTAGACGAGGTCAAGGCCGTGGAGCGCCTTAAGAATCGATGGACGAAGGACATAAAAAACGAGCTGAACGGAGTGAGGCCGTGCACGCAGCTTTCAAAGCCACACACCCCGCAGCAGGGGCGGCGGTCGGGGAACCCCGGGAGCCGAGGGCCAGGCGCACCACACGCACGAAGAAGAGCATGACCAGAGCATGACCTTCGCCGCACATGATCCACGTCCTGCAGGCCGGGCGTAAGGCACTCGCAGCCCGCACAAACCTCACACCTGCCATGCGCAAGAAGCAGCGGATTACGGAGCTGACCGCCGCCGGGGTGGAAGAGCTCGAAGAGTGGTCGCATGACGCATTTGGTGAGGAGTACGCTGCCGTACAAGAGGATGAGGGAGGCACGGAGTGGGAGCTCGTGGTGATGGTCGGTAAGGAATGCTTTGAGCACGAAACCCCCCTTGAGTGGCGCGCCCTGTGACACCCGGAGGTTATGCGCTGCCACTGCATTGGCGTGGACGAAGATTACGACGACCAGCCTGCGCGTGCAGCTATGGACCATTCAATTTTCCACAGTGACTTCTCAGTGGAGGCATTTGATTTTGACACCCTGGTGGCCATGAAATTTGTGCGCCTCCCGGATTTATCCATCACCGAGGACTACCAGGTGTTCTGGAAAGCAGGGCCCAATGCACATGCCGTCGCATTGAAGCCAGAAGAGTATCGAGGCAACTTCAATGATCCGCGTCCAAAACCGCTACGCCGGATGTCGCGAACTTATGCACGACGTATCCCTACGAAGCACGACTATCTAGCCCTACTACTATATAGCCTTACTTATTGTCAGTATCTCTATAGCACCAGCTCAGCACTATATACATTGTCTTATGTCGCTGCACAGTCGATCTCCCAACTGTCTCTACACAAAGTTCAAATTTTTTGATAACCACACTTAGCTTTCTATGCAAGCTCTTTTTCTCAACATGTAAAAGACTGAAGAATGCAGTTCTGACGCTCGTCGTTAAATGCAACTTCAAGAAAAGCACAGCTTCACATGTAAGAGAATGTCATAAACCAAAAAAGAAAAGAAAAGAAAAAGACACCCTTTTTCGGGGTGTGGGGCTTTGCGAGTCCCCATGACTCTTCTCCCATCCTTTCTCTTAATCCGGTTTGGTGTCCACTTTTTTCCTATATAGTCTGTTAAGGCTAACTGCATATCCCGTAGCGAGGTCATGTATCTTTCTGAGTAGGTGCAGTGCTTCCTGTTTGTCGAATCCTAGGTGTTTGGTCAGAATCTTCTCCGTGTGTTCATATATTGTATTCATAAACCATAAATTACTATATCATATAACACTGCTGTTTTCGCGGTCTGAGCAAGAACTCTCTTTTTGGAACTCACTGTTACGAAGGCAAAACAAAAATGAGCGTCTGCTCTAACTTGGCAACGCCGCCCTATATACTACAGTCGCTATCTCCAGACAAATCATGATGTAACACCCAGCCGTACTTCCGTACCCTGTCACTGGCTATCTCGCTGTTGTGACTGCTCACTATATCGCTCGCGCGTACTGTGCTGCGCGTGTCATATGTTCGTCACAGGGACTACTGTCCCAGGTGTCACAACCCGGCTGTGGTACACGACAAGCCGTGGTTTGTGACACCTGTCGCGAACTTATGCACGACGTGTCCCTACGAAGCACGACTATCTAGCCCTACTGCTATATAGCCTTACTTATTGTCAGTATCTCTATATATAGCACCAGCTCAGCACTATATACATTGTCTTATGTCGCTGCACAGTCGATCTCCCAACTGTCTCTACACAAAGTTCAAATCTTTTTGATAACCACACTTAGCTTCCTATGCAAGCTCTTTTTCTCAACATCCCCCATCTGTAGCTGCTACTAGTAGCACAGACATTAGATACGAGCTTGTTCAGCATCTTCTGTCCTAGCACCATCCAGCGCGAACTTGCCCATGCTGAAAGTGAACATGCCCACTCCAGTAGCCTCTACACCCCGTAGCATCCTTGCTCGTGTCAAAGGGTTTCGAAACACCATCACCCACATACATCTTCTTCCAATGGGCCCATGCTCCAGATGTCCAATCACATGCAAGCGTCCAGCATGACACAGTTTACGAAAGTACCGCGCCGCTGCTCTCAGTCATATCTGTCATGTAGTGTGATGGCACGTGGATGCACGCCACTACTCTGCTGGCCAGCACTGCTAATGGCAATGCAATATCCAGTACAGTAAACCAAGGTGACGTTATTACTGCATCACATACTCCATACTTCTCCTTCCAAGCACGATAATTGCACGGCTGCAGTGCATTGAGGGCCTCAGGCCATCCCAACTGCGGGTTCCAATCGTTGTTCATAATCTCCAAGTGAGGCCACTCCAGTGACATCACCTTGCCAATCACACCTGTACCAGCCCACGGGTCCCAGCCAGACCGGTGTGATCTTCTTCCAGCTCACCTCGTGCGCTAGGCGCCTGACTTCCTGAGGAACCGTCATGACCAGCTCCAAGCCCCAATCCAGCTGACTGACCATCTTTACTTGGGCTCTGTTCAACTGAGTAACGTCCCCCCTCTTCTGCACCTCCTCCGGGCTCATGGCGTGCACTGTGGCGGCCTTACGCAAGCCTCTCGCGCGAGTGTGCTGCTCTAAACACTTTCTGCTCAGAATGGTGCGGTGACCATCATGCCAATGCCCTGGCATCAAGTCTGCGATCACCCTGCTCAGTTCTTCCTGGCTTCCCCATGCCACTCGGTCTGGGAGATCCCCCATGGTCCCCTCTTTCCTGGCAATCTGTCGCGATGTGAGCGCCTGCCATGGATGCTCGCGGCCCAACCTCACTGCCCGGTGCGGGCCCACGTCAGCAGGCAACAATATCGTGTCCGCTCCCAGTTTCTCCTTCAGCTGCAGCTTCATTCATGGCAGCCATTCTCTCCACGATGGATACGCCCACCTCGGCGGAGGCTGCCACCATTGTCGCACCCAAGCATTTGGGGCACTGCCAGTCTCCTTCGGGCACTTTGTCCAGCGCTGGCTCCAGACACCAAATGTGATAACCGCGATTGCACGTGTCATATAACAGCATAGATGCCTCGCCATCCGTCCTCATGCACTTCTCACACGCTAGATGTTTGCTGGGAATGGCTGCCAGGGTATATTGCTTACCGTGGCGGGCCGGCCCGGGGCCGTAGCTCACCACTCCGGGCCGAATGCGGGCCGATGGGATGTATGGGTGCGGGCCGTGACGTTTAATATGAAAATAGCAAAATTAATGCAAAATTATGCGAGTTTTGCATTATCACCATACTTAAAATTAAAATTTCGCGCCTGCGGCGGGCAGTTTTGGAGATTGGCCGTATTGGCCGAAAACGGGCCAGTGGATTTGCCGGTTGCGGGCCGTAAAGAAAAAAGAAAAGCAATACACCTCGGCTATTGCGCTCGGCGAAGCTGTATTGGTCCTTCACCTGCAAGTGGCACGGCGCAATGCTTTGCACCGTGCTCTTTTCTCGAAGCTTGGTGCTGTCTTCCAACACCACCACCCCGTCCTTCTGCACCTTGAACAACTTCAGAATGGCTGGCTTAGTGGCCACCTCCATGCCAGAGCGTGGTTGTTGTCGTATATATACGAAGTCGCCTGCCTTGAACTGATGCGGCTTCGGCTCGTAGCTGCCACTTCTCCTATGTTCGTACATAAGGGTATCACGGTGTTGAGCGATCTCCAGGTTGCATCCTGCGTGCACCATGAGCTTCTTCACGATAGTCGCTCGCTGCAGCAAGTCCTCAGCCAGAGTTCGCTCGTCCGACCTTTCAAAGTCCAGCTCAGGTCGCGCACGAAGGTCTGGTGGCACGGTAGCCTCCTGCGCGAACAGCAGCGTGAAAGGTGCAACTCCAGTCGACTGCTGCTTGGCTGCATTGTAGCTGAGCACAAGTGACCAGAGCAACTCGTCCCACTCGAAGTCCAGGCCCTTGTCGAGGGCCATCTTCTTGAAGCAAAACTTGATGGTGCGTACCGCCCGCTCGGTCAAGCCATTGCTCTCTAAGGAACCTGGTGAGGTAACCCTTCGGTCAATGAGGCACTGCCTGCACAGTGTGGCGAAGTCGCCCTCGAATTCGGTACCCCCATCCACGAGGCATTCCGCTGGCGCCCCAAACACTGACAGGACGTGGTTGCGAAACGCGTTGGCGATGGTGGAGGCTTCCTTACAGTAAGAGTCAACCAATAAGAAACAGAGATTTCGGGGTCAGCCAGCTTTTCTCCTAAACTTGTGGACCCCCAGCTTCGGTACCTAAGAGAGCTGACGAAATAAGAGAAACCGCTTATTTTGCCAGCTAGCTTTTCTCATCCTTAAGAGTGAAAAATCGTTTTTCTCGTATTGGATTCGCAGCACATCCTCACTTCGAAAAAACCGCCCACTACCGTGATGGACGACGCGACACGTTCACAATTGCGGTAACTTATTAGTGATGTTAGGGAAGGTCTACTCGCACAAGATGACTTTTCTAACATCAAAGCCGTACTTATTTTGCTATATTTTTAAGAAATGTCCTGGGGGTCTAGCCAGCCTACATATTTTATTTTGCCAATCTCTTAACTTTAAAACCAGCCAGCTTTTCTCCTAAACTTGTGACCCCCCCAAAAAAAAAAAAACTGGCTGTTTTCTTAACGTAGAATTCTCTTACTCTCTTGACTCTTACTGTATTGGGAATCGGAACGCACACAATGAAACGCGTGTAATGCTCTGCCATGACCAGGACGCGCTGGTTCCCAGCCTTCGTGACGCGTTTCGTAGGCCAAGCCAACTCCAGGGACCAGCGATACATGAAGGACTTGATCTCCAGCGGCGTGAGTATCGCCTCCTCCGTCCTCCCGAGCGTAGTGAGTCTTCACCCTCTGGCAAGTTTCACACTGTGTAACCACTGCCCTGACATCCTGCTTCATGCCCACCCAATAATGGCGTTGCCACAACAGATTCAATGTCCGCCTGATGCCCCAGTGCCCAGTCCTCTCGTGGTACTCACGCACAAGCTGAAGCCTGTCACCGGGCTTGGGTACCAGAAGCTCCTTGCCGCTGATGGCGACCATGTATAGCTCGCCCATGAGCCCATACCATCGGTGACGAGCCGCCCTCTTCCTGACTCTATGGTACTCATCCTTGGGGACTTCCACTGAGCCTCCGGCCTTTATCCACGCGAGACATAGCTCATCTTCGTGTATGTCAGGGTACTTCTCCCGGAGTGTCTCTTGCTGGGTCACGTTGGCCATCATGGCGACCAGTCTCGTCGTGTCTGGCAACCTAGGCAACCTCATCTCTTTCTCCTTCGCCGCTGCTGGTGCCCACTCGGGCGCTGAGTTCACTTCCGCCGGTTTGTCCCCAGGCCTCAGGAAGGCTTGACGGTGCCGTGCCTTGTAACCCGCGACCTCCATGGAGGCGAGCTTCCATTGTCGGCGACGTGGGACTGCGTCCACTGTGCCCAGTCCTTGCGTATCTTTCTGTCCCTTGCTGCACATGTGCTGCAGTCGCTGCTCCCAATCCTGGCGACTAAGGCGTCGGGCGACTTGTTGAGTGTAGTCGTTGGACCTGGTGACCCACTCCGCTAGCTGTGCTTGCACCGGCTCCGGTGCCAATTCTGAGGCGGTTGTTGCCTTAGTAGACCCCACAATGGGTATGGCAGCTAATGCGCCATGCTCCTCTTCCTCGCTTTCCTAGCTCTTCGGCAGTTTGGTCGTACTGGCCTCCGCAACCGCGCACAGTAGCTCCATAGCTCTGCGATCCATGGCGAGGCCAAGTATCCCGGCCAGCTCTTCATCACTCATGCCCTGAGTCATGCGCAACTCACTCGCGCTGTACCCCATGGCAATGGCCTTCTCGTCCAGGTTGACCTCTCTGGTCTCTCCTTCCTCCTTGACGTCATCTCTCCTCACCACCGTACCTGCACGTGGGGCACGAAAGGCTCGGGAGTTCTGCGTCGCCAGGATGGTTGGCAGTACCCGCATGGGTTCTCCCATCACGTTGGCGATGTACTGTAGTGGGGCTTCCTGTCCCCAGTGGCCACTTTGCGCGGCTTCCAGCCTCGCTGTAGAATGTCACGCACGTATCTGTCTGATGGCCTGTCCACCACCTCCATTACCAAGTTGAACTGGTGGTTCTGGAACAGGTTGCTCCAATATGCTCGTAGGCGATGCGCATATGATCCTGCGCGCGCTGCGTCAAAGGATACCGGCTGGCCCACCACACTGTTGATGATGGGGAACACCTCCTTCCTGATCTTCGTGTTCTCTCGGTGCGACAGTGGGGAGACATTCTCCAACACATACGCCGGCGGTCGTTGAGGCTGCAGCTGTTGCAGCGTCGAAAGGATTCGCACTGCCTGGTAGAACAGCCTGCTGTGCTTGCCCTCCAGACCTGCCAGCTTGCCCGCTGGTGATAGGTCTTGACACGGGTAGCCACATATCATGACCCACCGGTCACTCTCCACTCAGTGCTCCTGCATGAACGAGATCATCGAGGCTGGTGTCTTCGAGGTTGCTGGGCAGCTGTTCTAGGTGGACAGCCCCTGCGTGGAACAGGTCAGGGTGTCGACGACTGAGTGCCATGCACCTTGCCCTTGCTACCGCCTGACTGGCCGCTGATATGTCCTGGTAGAGGTACTTGTTGACCTTGACGCCGCAGCGCAAGAGCATCTCCAACCCAGCACACAGACCCCCACGAGAGGTGATATTGGTCCAAGATTTCCGTCCGTCCGTCCAAGACAAATTCTTGGACGGACGGACGGACGGACGGACCATACATTCTTAACATTCTAAGATTTTCGAAATTAGGGCTCCCATACTTAAGCCCATACTTAAGGAGTGTAACGCGTCGGTCCGCGTCGACGCCTGCGTTTTCCCATACTTAAGAAACTTTATTTTTTTTCTGCATGCTTAAGGGAAATATAGCGGTGAGTCAGAGCGGTGTGGGGTACATAGTCCTCCTCCCTCCCTCCCAACAGTTCTGACAATCGTATACGATTGTTAGAACTGTTTCCCACACAAATATCTTGAATGCTTGGTTCTTCAAAATTTACACTGAACCCATGTCTATATAGAGTCTTCCGATAATAGAAAACTTCATTTCTCATGGTACCTTAGGATACCATGCCGACTTCCCTGCGATACGGCAACCATGCTTTGGATGTCCCGCATGCGGTGCCAATCTCTCTTCAGTTACTACAGGCCTTGTTTCCAACCCTTACCGATACCCCGATGCTTCTTCACTTGCGCAGCACAGAAGATGTGCAAACTGTCGAGCTCGGTACCGTGTTCCCTGACGGAGCTGTCGTACTTGTGATCGGTGGTGTCAGCTCAACCCCCGGATCTACGAGTGACGTGAAGACCGGTTGTGTGAATGTCGAAACAGCCACCCACGAATCTTCCCAAGCATCAGCTTCTCCGCCTCGCCCTGAAATAAAGCAAGAACATTTTGTTTGTGACTTAACCGAATCGCCTCCACCTCCAAAAGACTCGAATGAATCTACGAAATCCTCCAGCGCAGGAATAGAACCAAAGCTCAAGCACAAGGTCAAATCGGAATATACAGCCTACACCGGACCAGCTATTCCGATTGATTTTTCGCAGCACGTGGATTTGTCCCAAGACGTAGCGCCAGTTCAGCCTGAAGAGCTTGTCGACGAACTGCCAGTGCCTCTTCTTCCGGGGGTAGTTTATAAGCCACGTGCAGGAGTTTTCTCTCCTTGGAGAGATTTCTTAAAATACGATCCGCAGACCTGGCTGCGCTCTTCCGACAAAAAGCGTATCAAAGGCCGACTCACTAGAACTACGCGATGTGGTGGGGCTTTATCCTGTACCAACGATGCATGTATCGTATATCGTCAAACGGGAGACCGGAACCATTCCGACTTCACCGGTACCTTTAAAAACCGCAATCTGGCTTGCGCCCATTGCAACGCTGAGCCCATTCATTCTGGCAATTGTCCGTTTCGTGTAACCACCGAAGAAGACTCCGATTGGAACATCCTCGTTCTGAGTACCGGCACCGATATTAATCCCCCACAGGGCTCGTAGCAAACTGTCACGCCTTCTTCTCTAGCTTCCTGAAAGAAGCTCTTGTCGACCACCCTTGTGTCGATTTTCTTAGGTACCCTCAACTTGCCAGCCTCCATGGTTTCGTCGCTGTAGACCGCTGGAGAGCCTCCAGAATGCATACCTCTGACTGGCTGTACCTGGCTGAGGGCATCCCATGCGACTCGCATCAATCTGCCGGAGCATCTGGCCACCTCTGGGTGGTCAGTGTCAAACATGACACCCCTGCTGCACTCCAACTCCTCCTGGTAGTGAACATCGAACAGTCGGTTGACCGCACTGGTCCCCAGCTGCTCCCTGACCATTTTCTCGCAGTGGTTGGCCACCTGGGCCTCTGGGTTCGCTTCTGGGCCAAGCGGTGTTCCCTGGTCACATCCAAGCAGATATTGTCGGCGAAACAACGCGTCCCTCTCTCGGCGTACCCTGCTTCTCGCGCACAGTCACCTTCTCGGTCCAGGCGGGCACCAGTCTCGTCTGCTGTGCTGGGCAGCGGGTACCTGGAAGGCACGTCAGCGTTCTCATTCTTTGGCCCTGGTCGATACTGGACCGTGAACTCGAACTCTTGCAGACTGATGGCCCAGCGCAGGTGCTGACCTTGCTGGCTACTATCCCATGGTCCTTGTGGGAGGACCATAATCGATTATGGTCCTCCCACAAGGACCAATATTGCAAGAATTTAATTGGGCATTGGTTCGGATCTAGAAGGCGCGCCCAATGATTTTTAGTATCAATGGGACATATATTAATTACTTCGATGCTTGGTCCGGCCTGGATCCACCCAATATATCCATGGCGTTCGCATTTGCGACAAGCACCCTCAACTTTTCAGATTGCATTTTTTCTGAAAATTCAAAAAGGCACAAAAGATACGATATCTTCAATAATTCTTTGGGAACAGTGCGTGCAGGCTACACCTGCGTCCATGCGATCATATCGATCTTATACACATGTCCCCATCATATTTGGGTCACACGTCATGTTGGAGTGCATATATTGGCCATATCTAATGCTTATTAACAACCGTACACCTTTTTAGTCGGTTTTTTAGCCGCAATGGGATAATCGGTGCAAACATGACCCATTACCCACGATGCCCGCTAGAGTGCATTCACAGTGTAGTAGGAGCGTATGGTGCTTAAACTTTTGAATTATATCCATAAAATGATTTTTTGAAAGCTTACAAAATTGAGTTCAAATGCACTTTTTCGAAATCTAGGAGGAGTGAAAACACAAAGAACTTTTGACTCAGAATCTATATACACGTTATACACATATTATTTACATGTTTTTTTTTCGTCTTGCTTTACGCGTCCACTTCAGGTGCTACCGCTACCGCTACGCAATTATCAAAAGCTTCGTCTTCATCGGAATCATCCGATTCATTCAAGTCACCTAGGTCCTTGCGCGTGCGTTTGGATTGTTGTGCAAGCAAAGCGACGACTATCTGCGCGTATTGCTCGTTCGGTATACTCCGTTCGGGGTCATTCGCATCCACATTCCATGCCAGCACTATTTCATTCTTATCGAAAGTCTCGGTAGACGGTCGGTGCCCCGGTGGCGCTGCGAAAGCTCCTGGGTGACTCGCAAGCTGCTTGCCGAGGTGCTTCTTCTTGGTGTCGGTGTGCTTTTTGGGTTGGAAATAGCGATATAGCAGCTGTTGAGTTGACGGATAGCGCGCCTCCACCTTCACCAAGTACAACGGATCCGACCATTCGCTTCGCTTCAGTTGTACGCGGAAAGCGAACTTGTCGTTTTCAGATTCCACCGCGAGAGCCACTGCAAAGCTGCCGACTGTCATCTGGCCGTAGGTGACCTCCCACTGGGCGTTGTCCACGTACTGCTCTGCTCGCTTTTGGGCTCGACCTTGGTGTTTCCGTTTACCGTTGTACACTTCTATCGGCGCTCGATCAATTCGGCGTTGGATGCGCACCGGTATAGCGGGGACGGCGGCAGCCCCGGCAGCTTCTATCGCCAACGCGGGCGCCTCTATCAGTCGAACCAAGGTGGCATTGCGCTCGATGGCGATTTTCTCGGGATGCTGGAAGGGTATCGCGGGCGCTTGACATTCTCCACCAGCAGTTAGGTGGCGCTGTTTCTCGATGACATCCTCGCGCCAAAACTTTTCGTGCACGTCCGTGAGCTTTGTGCCCAAAATGTCCTTCAACGCCTGTAAGGTAGGGTGTACAGAGATGTTGAAAGTGGCGAATTCAAGGACCCTGGACATCTTGGCGGGCCTACGGACAAGTGTAAGTGCCTCCACTGTGGCCGCACGCTGGTCGCGCAAACGCAACGGATTCTGTATCACATTGCGGGGCAGCGAGGAGGGGGTGTCGATATCTGTCCTGGTCCCGTGTTCAAGGCGGATGGACCCGACGAAGTGCGGAGGAGAAAGACGAGAAAAAGTTGGCGTTCAAGACTCTTCTCCCTAGTAAACCGGTGAAAACATGAGACTATGTTCGACTTAACAGTGCATATATATATATATATCACCAGTTCACCACGATAACACATTAACACTCCGTAAGAAATTACACACATTCGTAAAATTACCCGTTTTCAGCTTTTCACAACTAGGTTCAGTAGGTTGGGCATACGTATGGGCAAAAGGCGGGCGAGGTTTAATCGGGGGTACACGTTTTGCCCAACCTAGATCCGGCGCGCCTGGCCCATTTCGGAGCCTACACGCCCCGCCGCTGGCGGGCCAGGAAAAATGCACGCGCCGCGCTGTCGCCACGGCGCGCCATCGCCCCATCGTAACCGAGGCGCTCCGCCAGCGGCGCTGGCTCGTTCGCCATCGCCACGGGCCACCCTTCGCTTGTCACGCCATGTCACGCCCCACGAGACATCAACGAAGGCATTTTCAGGGTAGAAGGGGGTCGATTACGGACGGGAGGGGGGCTGCCCCTCCCTCCAAACTCTCCCCACGACCCCTCTATCTCGCCAAGGGCGCCGGCGCGCTGGCGCCCCAATTTAATCCAGGCGCCACGCCAGCGTTGGCGGCACCCCAAAAATTCAGGCGCCACGCCAGCGCCGTGGCGCGCCACCACGCTAACAAAAACTGCGCGCCACGCCACCGCCAACGCCAAAAACCCAAAGCGCATCCTTGGTTTCAGGGTAGGGTGCAGTGAGTTTTAGACCTACTATTCAGTTTCATAGAATTTTTTATATGCGCACTGTTTCTTGGAAATATATCTCCACAAGTCGTAAGCTAACATTAATTCCGAGCTCAAAAATGAAAAATCATAACGAGATATGGCCGTCGTGCGTTCCAAAGCTCCTCGGGATGCCCGTCAGCGGATTTGCGGCGCACGACGCCGCGCACAGCTCCCACGCAGACGTGGCAACATATCGGTCGTCGCTTATGTGAGCTATTTCAAATCACTTCAAAAACACCATCACATTAGGTGAGCTATATCAATACAGTGGTGTCAGTAAATTAAGACTTTCATAAGTTTCCGAGGATTCCGAACTTGTATTCTGCCCTTGGGGTAAGCACTTCCAGTCGCTCACCCCTAGAATTTGTTTTTTACACTATTTATTGGTACAGATGCACACGCGCGCATGGTAATATCACAATCTGTTGTGCACATCCGATTGATATATGCGATATTGTGAAAACATTTGTGCATCGAAATTTGTGAAAACAACCAAGTAAATGTAGAAAACTAGATAATTATGCTCGGATATTCAAGTCGCAAGTCCACCACCGCCTGAAACCGCTATTTCCATGCCAGATTTACGAGCAGGGTTAGGGTTCCAGGCGCAGATTCAGATGCCTGCTTCTATTTTCAAGTTTGAGCCATCTGCACAACCTACACCTTGCACACACTTCTATAACATCAAAAGCAATATGTTTACTACTTTTGGCTCCTTTTGGTTGGGATTTATCAGTTTAGTTTTCACATCAGCACAGTACAGTGCACGATATTTACAATGTCGTTAATTCACTTGCACATTTTCGGTATCAAAATTTCCGAGTTTGCTGTGCACGGAACTCCCATTTCTTAGCATATACTAGGGTTGGTCCCACGGTTGATAGCTCAAAATGTTGGCCCGAAAGTCCTCTATAAGTGGCCGAAGTGGCATCCCAAACGGAGAAGTGACGCGAAAGTTATTGGCAAAACAATAAACCCTATCAAAATTTCGGTAATCACATCCAAAAAATTACACCAGTTTAGGGGTTAATGTGTTATTGATCACCTCAGAGGGGGGATCAAATCAAGACAAGTGTAGACACAACACATATATTGTAATCTCTGCGATCATTACAACTCTGTATCATTACAATTTACATTGTACAGATCTCGGCGTTATCGTTATTGTACAATTAAGGCCAATCGAATGCCTTCATGCAATACTCATGCAATAGGGCTGCATATGCGGACGGTGGATATTTCGAATAAAATATGGTTATATAATAGATTCGCTGACCTTCCCCCTAGATTCGCCCCTATTCGCCACCCCCCATGGACTTGGATTTTGCCTCGAGGGGTACGAACCCCCCCCCGCTATCAATCCTCGGAATCTCATAGGTGTCTACGGTGAGTCTGCGACAATGAGGCTCACACAAGATGCCGGTAAGTGCGACCTGACTATTGCAACTATCAGACAATACTGTGACCGCGATCCGCTAACCTTCATCATTTGTTCTAGGGCAAGCCGTCCCCGTTTCATTAGATTGCCACATGTCTATATATTTGTGAGAAATACGCTGCCCTTCACCTGCGTCGCTTAACGAAGTTGCCGAGGGATGTTCTAGAAAGAACCTATCGCCTATAATTACTTCATCCCATGCAGAACTGTTGATTCCATTATTTCTACATTAGCACCCTAGGGTTTTTAAAACCTTTATATTGGAAACAAACATTGCTATACGGCTCGTTCTGCAGTTACTAGTTTGCGCTTGACCAACTTTACAACACTGTCACATGAGCATACTGGTGAAAGTTTTCTTTGACACGGTCTCACAACATGCATCTTTCGAGGGGGAAACCATGTGTGTGGAAGTCCAGCTAATTCTTGGCAATGAAAGATGCTAAGAACACAGTGAGATATTCACTCGAGTGCTACCAATCAAACAAGCTATCACCTCTAAATGCTAGTCATGAGCCATGCTTGCTTGCAATCTGCTGCTTGATCGCCTGTAAAAGGGCACACCTCCTATCAGCGCACATGCTATTAGATAGAACTTTCGTCCAACGTAATGGATCTCAACATCCCCACCTCTTCGCATATTAGTATCCCCTTCATTGAAAATAATGAACTAGTGGTTGCAGAAACCATGCGCGCATCTACCAAAATCAGCACCAATGATGCAAGGCAAAAAATCAAGGATTGACTCTACTACCTCGAGCAGCATGAGACAACCTTCGAGCACAAGGAGATCCCAAACCACGACCATACACACATTCAATGCCACAATGTGGGCCAAGTGAAATTCAGTGAAGTGCCCGACCCACATCTCAGTGGAGGCCAAGAGCATGCACAAGCAGGGAGGGGACACGGGATAGAAGCATACACTGGGTGACAGAAGGGATACCAATCAAAGTGCACCCAACCCCGTGGAGCAACAAGAAGTGTGCACAGCAGGACGTGGGATGGCAGCACACACTGAACCGCGTGAGGTCAGCCAACAAAAGCAAGCCCACCATCACCCCAGTGCAAGTGAGGGGGAGATAACCAGGGGAGAGGGGGGAGAGACTGGTGGGAGAGGAAGGGGTGAATGCGGGAAGAACGGGAAGAGAGCAAAGGACCAGGCGGGGCCATGACAGGATACCATACACACTGAGGCCCGCTGAGAAAAGCCAGCCCACCATCATCCCAGTGGATGTGAGAAGCATTCAAAACAGGGCGAGGCTGCGCCAAGATACCACCAACACACACTGAACGGCATGAGATCGGCCAACAAAAGCCAGCCCATCATCATCCCAGTGGATGTGAAAAGCAAATCAAGAGCAGGGCGGGGCCGTGACAAGATACCACAAACGCATACATATTCCCAACCCAAATGCAAAGCAGCATGGAAAGATGATACGATGTGACCGATCGTCGCCAAACAACTGTTGGTCTCTGGGTTACGGAGTAAGCGGACCCTGCTGGCATGCCCCCCAGTGGCTCCCGGTCGATGGATGGGACCTGTTGGTCCATGGTTATGTCATGAATGCAGTCACACCACACAGCATGGACACCCCATGTCAAAAAAAGGAAACATGCGGGCACCTAAGTGCTCCCCACAAAATTCAAGGGAAAACACAGAAGGTGTACATCACCACCTTCTGCCTCTCCTCGCAGCACGACAGACGAATCTACCGAGCTCTCCAAGAGTGTGTGCCGTCAACCACCAACACATACACACACACACACACACCTAAACCAATGTAACGCAACATGGATGGATGGATGGATGGATGGATGTATGTACCAATCACTGCAGAACACGCGAGACTGCGCAACTGTCCGCATCTCAATGCGTGTTGAATCCCGGGTATCGGAGTGAGCGAATCTTGCCGGCATGCCCCCCGGCGGCTTCAGTGTCGGTGAACGGATGGATGGAACCTGTTGGTCGATGAATGAAAGCAAAACCAGAAGCGGGCACCAAGGCGCTCCACGCAGAGATCGAGGGGGGACACACAAACACACACTGAATGGCATGAGATCAGCCGACAAAAGCCAGCCCACCATCATCCCAGTGGATGTGAGAAGCAAATCAGGATCAGGGCGGGACCGTGACAAGATACCACCAACTCATACATATTCCCAACCCAGATGCAAAGCACAGCATGGAAAGATGATATGGTTAAATTGGAGCCTGCGGAATTTTAGAGGTTTCTGTGCCGGTAGATCGATCAGAGTTTCCTGAGCCGTTAGATCAAATCAACAGCTGAGTTAGATCTAAAGGCTTTACACACGACAGTATTTAGGAGTTCCGCCCGTGGGAATCCGCAGCTCTGTTCTTTTGCCTTCGCAAAAGAACTTCACAAGAAATTTTCCTCGCGGAAAAATTCTTAGTGCGGCACACTGCAAATTTTTACCCCACATTTTAACGTTACTGTGGAAGTTTAAACCCTTGACGACTTACTACAATGAGTCAAGACGGTGAGCAAGGCGCGTCGGAGAACAATGCTGGCGCGGCTGGACAACCGGCGGCGAAGTCCGGGATGGAAGTCCTGTTGGAGCAACAGGGCGAAATGATGAAGCTCATGATGAAGCAGATGGAGACTCTCGCAGCGAGAGTTGAAGTCGCGGAGGAGGCGGCAGCGAAAGCCGCTTCGCAGGCTGGTGGTTCCGCTCAGAGCGGAGACGCGGAGTTGGAGGCATTAAAAAAGCTCCCGTATGTCCCACACGTTGAAGGGAATCCGTTCCCTGTGAGACCTGCGACACTGGAGACTGACATGCCGCAGATGTACGACCTGTACAACGACAAGACCTAAGACGCCCTCTCCAAACGCACCAACTCGTCCATGCGTTAGTGAGCGCGTTTTCGCAGCGCACAACACGTTTAAGGGCGTTTTTTCGCTCCTGAACAACAGCTACACCATGTTGCAGCTCAGAGCGAGCATGGAGTCTGACGCAACTTCGCACGGCGGAGCTGAGGCGTTGCGGGCGAAGTTGGCTTTCATCGAGGAGAAGGTGTACGCAGGCAGCGACGGGTTGGTGAGCGACTCAGTGCTCACGAAGTGGTTGAAGGAATTCAACACCACGAAGGCGAAGGCCGTGATGAACACGCACGCCAAGGCAAGCGCCAAAGTTTCGACTTTTCGTGACCGTCAAGGAGGCAAAGGCAAAGGCGCAGCGGGCGGTGGCGCTGGAAAAGGTGAAGGTGGCCGCGGCAGCGGCAAGGGAGGTAAAGGGTCAGGGCTTGGGCGAGGCGCCCAAGCCCAGAGCTAACTTTCCGATCACGGAAAGGTTAGATGCCTTCCGCCCCTCGGGGCGTTCAACGGAAAGAGCCCACCCTGCAGGAAAGGGTGCGGAGCAGAAGGGGGGCATGGCGCGCAGCTGGCGCGAACTCAGAGGTGATGCAGTGGATCAGCAAAGGGGCAAGGATGCGTTGGGTCGACAAGGCGCCTCTGCCTTTCGATCACGGAGTGTCGTTGGGCGACGCCACCCCTCCGCAGCTGGAGTGGATGGCCGCAGAGACCGAGCGGTGTCTCAGAACGGGCGCATGGGTGCGAGCGAGGAGGCGACGACACGTATCCCGAGTGTTCCTGGTGCCGAAGCCGGGGACGAACAAGTGGCGTCTAGTGATGGACTTCCGCTGGTTGAACGCTCACTGCGTAAAATCTCGCTGCAAGATGGAGACGCTGAAGAAGCTGCGTCGGCTCGCCAAGCCGAACGACTGGTGCTTCAGCTTCGACCTCCAGGACGGTTACCACGTCGTGGGGATCGACCCCGCCTTCCAGGAGTACATGCAGTTCGACGTGCGGGGGGAATTATTCCAGTGCGGCGCCCTTCCCTTCGGCTGGAACGACTCGCCACGAATCTTCGTCAAGGTCATGAAGGTGCTCGTGGAGTGCCTTCGTTCTCCGAGATCCGCGGAGGATCGGCGGGAAGTGCGGAAGCTGCAAAGCGGAAGCAAGGT
Source organism: Cymbomonas tetramitiformis (assembly GCA_001247695.2). Classification (NCBI taxonomy): domain Eukaryota; kingdom Viridiplantae; phylum Chlorophyta; class Pyramimonadophyceae; order Pyramimonadales; family Pyramimonadaceae; genus Cymbomonas; species Cymbomonas tetramitiformis. The sequence goes on from LGRX02009035.1 coordinate 32,377, forward strand.
GCGACGACGTTGGGCAGTTCGCAGACGAGCTGGAGGATGCGGCCGCGAGGAGCATCAGCAGGGGGCGCGGGTGCTCCCTTACATGGACGACTTCCTGTTGCTGCTAAGCAGCAGGATCGAGGCGCTCAGGGCGCGCGAGCTGACATCTCGGGTCTTGGTGAGACTCGGATTGTCGCGCAACGAGAAGAAGGGGCAATGGGAGCCGACGCAGCTGGTGGAGCACCTCGGGCTCGAGGTGGACCTCAAGGCGGGACAGTTCCGCGTGACACCGGCGAGGCTGCAGAAGATTCACCTGCAGTCCAAGGCGCTTCTCAGCGAGGCGTCGCGACAGCGGAGGTGGCTCCCAGCTCGGAAGCTGGCAGCGTTCACGGGGCTCTGCCAGTGTGTGTACCTGGCAGTCCCTCCGGCGAGATTGTATCTCAGGGAGCTCCACTTCGTGCTCTCCACGAGGCGGGGATGGGGCGCGAAGGTGAAGCTCACACGGCAGGCGTGGAGCGACATCGAGTGGTGGCTCAGGCTGCCGGCTCAGAGCCGGTGGAACGGTCGCAAGATCTGGCGCAGCCCCACGAGAGCGAAGGTGCACCCCGACGCGTCTCTGTTCGCATGGGGCGGGGTGCTGAACCTCAAGCACGCGGCAAGAGGATTCTGGTCCGACGAGCTACGGCATCTACACATCACGCACCTGGAGTTGGAGGCCGTGTACAAAACGGTGCAATCCTTCCTGAGAGAACTCACCGGCAAGGTGGTGCGCCTCTACCGCGACAACCAGGCGGTGGTGGCCATGCTCTCGCACTTCACGTCGCGCAACCCGGAGCTGATGCGGCGGATGCGGCGCCTGTGGATCCTGCTGGACTTAAACGACATCGAGCTCCAGGCGAGGTACATCAGAAGCGAGGCAAACGAGTGGGCCGACCGCTTGTCTCGGGACCGGGACCTGGACAACTGGCGGTTGAACCGCAGGTGGTTTCAGTGGGCGGAGCGGGAATGGCACCAGCACACCGTGGACCGCTTCGCCTCGGAGCTCTCCGCCCAGCTGCCGGGCTACTACGCACAGTGGCACGACCCGGGGTGCGAGGGCGTGGACTCTTTGGCCTTTTCCTGGCTAGGAGAGGTCAATTGGGTCAACCCCCCGTGGTCCCTCCTCGACGAGGTGGCGCACAAGCTGCGGGAGGAGAAGTGCGCCGCCACGGTGGTGGCGCCCTACTGGCCGGGGCAGATGTGGTTCCAGCAGCTGGAGGCCATGGCCGACGAGGTGGTGATCTTGCCCCGGGGCAGGGACCTCTTTACTCCCAGCCGGCTGGGAGGGTCCGAGCTGCTCGGGGCCTCAAGCTGAGACGGCATCATGTTCCGCATCTCCGCCTCCCGGTGAGCCATTACCTGCAGGCGCCGCAGGCGGGGCTGGCGAGTGGCCTCAAGGTGAAGGTGTATTGGCCCCAGGATGATGCCTGGTACACCGGCACCGTGGGTGACACGGGGTCGGACGGCCTAACCCACATTGCCTACGAGGATGGTGACAAGGAGGACCTGGACATGAGCAAGGAGAGGTATGAGGTGCTCCCGGCAGCGGTGCAGGAGGTGACTGGCTGGGATGCGGCGCTTCAGGAGCGCTGGAGAGGGGAGCTGGGGGACAGCTCCCTCACTGAGGTGGCAGTGCAGATGCAGGGGGCAGCATTGGGCGGCAAGACGGTGGGCAACTACCGGCCGAAGGCTCGGGCCTTCATGGCGTTCTGTGAGGCGGAGGGCAGACAGTGGCTTCCGGCAACGGGGGCCACGGTGAGGCTGTACATTGCTCACATGCTGGACAAGGGCACGGTGCAGGCGTCCAACATGCAGCCCTACCTATCCGCCATCAACAACTACCACGAGGACATGGGGTTCCCCGGGCCTGCCAAGGGCCGGGCGATCTCCAGAGCAGTGAAGGGCATGGCCCGCCTCCAGGTGCAGGCGGCTGAAGCCGCGGGTGAGGAGCAGACGGTGCGGACCTGGCTGCCTGCCAGGCATGTCTCGGCGGTGCATGCGCACGGGCTGGGGCTGGAGCCGGTGGGCCGGGCAGCTACGGAGCTGCTCAGGGCGTGCACCTACGTGGTGTTTGCCTTCGTCACCTTCGGCCGGCCAGAGACGGGCGTCTCCATGCGCAGGGGGCACATCAGCATCACAGGTGATGACATCTCCGTGGTTCTCCACAAGGAGAAAGGCAGGGGGCACGTGCGCCTCAGGAGGAGGCTCACCATCCCCGCAGCGGGGGTGGCGGGGCTTGTGCAGCTCCTGCAGCACTGGCAGCAGGTGTGGGATGCCTGTTGGGGGCATCGCCCGGTGACGGGCTCGGAAGTGCAGGGCAGCTACTGGAGGCTGCCGTGGGAGCAAGGAGAGCTCCAGTCGGCGCAAGCTAATGGCTGGGTGCAGTTGGCATTGGGAGGCTGGGGTGTGTCCCTCCGGAAGGGGGACACTTCTCTGGCCACAGCACCCGCAAGGGGGCTTGTACCTGTGCCAGGGCTGTGGGCGCGGCGCTTGAGAAGTGCTGCTTCCTGGGCGGCTGGTCTCAGCTGTCCTCTGCCATCCACTCCTACATTGACCCGGCAGCTGTTCCCGACGAGCACATGGAGAAGTACTTCGGGTGGACCACTCCGAGATGGCGACAGCAGCAGCAGCGGCAGCCTGGCACAGAGCAGTGTGCCTAATGATCTCTGTTACATGGCAATGAGATGTGAAGAGCAAAAGAAATGGTTAAATTGGAGCCTGCGGAATTTTAGAGGTTTCTGTGCCGGTAGATCGATCAGAGTTTCCTGAGCCGTTAGATCAAATCAGCAGCTGAGTTAGATCTAAAGGCTTTACACACGACAGTATTTAGGAGTTCCGCCCGTGGGAATCCGCAGCTCTGTTCTTTTGCCTTCCCTACCCACCCAACCCAGAAGACTCTAAACATTTTGCCTTAGAAGCTGTGCATCAGCCTAAAAAGCATGTGAAGCTGTGAATCAGCCTAGAGAAGACATTCCAAAAAGAGATTTTCTCTCACACACTTAAAAGCATGTAAGAAGAAAGCTATTTTTGATGAAATGCTATGCAGTGTGCCTGTTGGCAATGAGATGTGAAGAGCAAAAGAAACGATGGGGGTCACACACTGAACGGCATGAGATCGGCCAACAAAAGCCAGCCCACCATCATCCCAGTGGATGTGAGAAGCAAATCAGGAGCAGGGCGGGGCCGTGACAAGATACCACAAACTCATACATGTTCCCAACCCTGATGCAAAGCAGCATGGAAAGATGAACCGATGTGACCGATCATCGCCCAACAATTGTTGGTCTCTGGGTAACGGAGTAAGCGGACCCTGCTGGCATGCCCCCCAGTGGCTCCCGGTCGATGGATGGGACCTGTTGGTCCATGGTTATGATGGATGGGGGTCACACACACACAAACACTCGGGGGCCAAGGCGCGATCTGGAGGGGCACGAGCAGGCATAGGCGGGCCCAGCCAGGCGGCGTCAAGCGTCCAGGATATCTTGAATGAGTGGGATGACCTTTCGTCGCCGGGCCCGGAGGGCGGGGTCTGGACTCAGGAGCAGAGTGGGACCTCGCCGGAGCAAGCAATGGCCTTGGCAGAGGGAGGGGTGGCCACCTTGATGGGGGCGAGCAGGCGGGTGGCCGGCCTTCTTGAGGGGGTTGCTGGCATGGGGGGAACTGGTGAGTGAGGGTGACGGGGGAGATGTGGGGAGGCTCGCGGGTGGAGTTGACACACGCCGGGCCCCTCAGAGCCCGGGGGCCCATCCCGGCAGCGATGACCACTTACAACAGGTTGCACGGCAGCATACGGCATCTCATCAGCTTCCGTGCCCACCGGGCGAGGTTGCTGGCCGTGCCGGAACTAACAGTGAGCAGCTGTCGGGAAGGCGACGACCGGGTGGTGAACTATCGGCCACCGGGAGGGCTTGGGACACACAGGCAACTGTGGGGATGGGACCCCAAGTAGGAACAGTGCGGCACGACAGTTACAGCGCAAGTGTGGAGCGCATTGCTCAAGTTCGCGGCCACCTTGCAAGGCAATCAGTGCAAGGGCTCCAGTCACGGGGAGTTGGTGCTGGGGGTAGAGGGCTACAGGCGCAAGTCGGTGGCGGATGTGCAAGTTTGGATGAGGGCAACCCAGTTTATCATTCTCAGCCCCTTGGGACAGCGCTTTGGCATTCTGGCCGTGGCGTGGGTGGGCAAGCTCTCTTGAGATCAGGCTGTAGGGGGCAGCGGGGTGATGTGGGATGTGGGCTTGGTGGTGGAGGGGTGGCTCGATTGGCGGAGGTGAGCCGGCTCCAGAGACACAGCAGCAGTGCGCCGGTAGGACAGCCGCAGAGGGGCTCAGGTGGCCCAGTGAGGCTCAGGGAGCAGAGGGGTGGTCTTGCGCGTGGGCTTGGTGGTGGAGATATGGCTCGTGCAGCTCGGGGGGCAGGGATGAACCGGCTTCAGGCACAAGGCGGCAGTGCGCTGGCGGTGCAGATGCAGAGGGGCTCGGGTGGCTCAGCGAGGCTTAGGGGGTCCCATTCTTCACTAGTGAGCTCCGGGGAATCCGGATGAGTGTCCCGAAGTGTGTGCTGAATCCTTTGATCCCCGCCGTGGGTACATAGTGCAGTCTCCTGTGGCTTTGGGGTGCCAAAGGAGTCGCAAGGATAAGCATACACACACACCAAATATGGGGCAGCCGGTAGCTAACCAGCCTTCCACTGCAGCTCCGTGATGGAATTATCCATGTCGGTGCTCGAGGCCATGCAAGGCAAAATATAAACAAATCACAGGATAAACCAAGCTGCAGTGCACGCTCCACCGAGGTTTCCCCTACTTGCCATGCGCACCCCAGGAAAAAGCCAACAGCCGCTGGCCAGGACATCTGATGGGAAGTTGGGTGCGGACTCGACTTTGCTCTTATGGGAAGGGCTCAGGAACAGTGGTTGAATGGAAACAGCAACCAAAAGTGGGCACAAAGGCGCTCCACGTGAGGAGCACCAGAGGACGCAAGGCGCGGCTGCCAACACACCCCGCCTCTCCTTGCAACAAAAGCAGACTGTCTATTCCATTCTTCAAGAGGCAACACCTGCCATAGGATTATAGCTTTGCTCATTGATAGATTGAATCTACCCAACCTAGGAGACTTTTTGTGCTCACCTGCACGGGCAGCATGGGGAGTGCCTATCGGAAGTATCATTTAGGCCTCAAGGGGCGCCGAGAGGGCGCATGGTGGGAGCTCTCAACGGATACTCAGATAGGTGCGAGATGGCTAGAGGAGCTCAAAGGGCGGAGGTAAATCCGGCATTGCCAAGGTGGCTTTTGTGGACCGGACGAGCACTCACAGACACCCTCAAGCAGCTCATTGGGGGCTACAGAGGGTCAATCTCCGTGAAGCCGTGGGGACTCTCCGGCAGTCTGGTGGCATGGATACTGCTTCAACACGTTCCTGCTGTGGCTGCGCTCTCTCTCGCATTAGATTGCTGAAAATCGGAGCAAAGCTACATCCCCGCGAAATACAACTTGCGCTGGACTGATGCGTGCCATAGAGTGCCCCGAGGTGGGGGTCATGCGGTTCTGCCCTTCCCTTGGGCTGGAGGTCGTGCTTCGGAGGAGATGTCCGCATAGCAGCAAGGCACGAGGGAAGTCGTTTCACCAAATCTCAAACGCTGCGGACCTTGGGGCCCTTTGCACCCGAACCGCTGGGTAAACGCACGAACGCGCACGTCAGAGCGAAGGACCACCGCCCGCCCCTTACCTGCACACGCTCCTGGTCAAGCCGGTGCTGGATCTCCAGCTTCTCCAGCTCCGTCATCTCCTCCACCACCTTTCCGGCCACCGAGCTATCGTCGCTGCGCGCATCTCTGTTCTTCACCTGGGCCGGCTTTGGGACTTGTCTTGCGAAGTCCATCGCCTGTTCCGCGCCGCAGCCGCCAATCAGCACCCGGCGAGGGATCGGCCAATCATCACGGGAGAGGAAAGAGCCCTGCGGGGAGGCCGCGGGCCCCACCTTCTGCCGTGCCGACACCGCCTTCGGGGCTTCCCGCTTCGGCTTCGCTGCAGCTTCCTGCGCATCCCTGCCAGCTCAGCGGCACTACATGGCGGAGGCCGACTTCACCCCGCACATCCCTAGGCTCGAGGCGATGCTTCTCGAGGCGCTGCTTCTCAAGGCGATGCTTTCCCATCCCCGCCCGATCACCACCCTTCACCGAACACCTCAAAGCGCAATGCCCGCGGTCTGATGGCGCTCTAGGCAGCATGCTGAGGTGACATGCAGTGCAGGCGGGCGGGCATGAGACGGGCGGCCTGGCATGCAGAAGAAGAGGAGCATGGAGGCAAGCAGGGCCAGCATGATACAGGAGCGCAGGCCCCATCTCTGGGAAGGCTGAGGGCCGCACAAACCTTCAATTTCTGCATATTGGCCTCCCTGGGAACCCCCCGCACGCCACCACGGCACAGTCAGATAGACCCAGGCGCCTTGCTGCATGTGATTGGATCGCGAGCGAGTCGCAACTCGCGCAAGAGGAGCGGATGGGGATCCTGCGGGGGGCCTTCAGAGTTCACGGCCGAGGTCACTGAGGAGTGGGAGGCAGGCGCCGCCCGGCCCGGGGCCTGGGGGCTTCGTGGCACGCAGGCACAGGCCCGCACTTGATGTTCCGCGAGATCTCCTTTAGGCGCTCGTTCTTCGCCCGCTGCCAAACCGACCCCCAGCACAACATGTAAGCACCCAACACGCCCATGTGCCGCACCCCCCGGACGTGCTGTGAAGGCGCGCTTCCCTAGTCGTTGCGTAATGGCAGCGCCGGCGGCACCGCCCCAACCAGGCCGGCCGGCAGCATGCTCCAAAAGGTGGTAACGTCCGAGACAAAAAAATCCCCGATGGTGAGCATCCGAGCGGAGGAATCAACGTTTTGCGAGCCACATAGCTGGCAGCTCCACAAGGCGCTAATGACCTGCCGCAGTGCCAGCTGGCAGCTCCACAAGGCGCTGATGATCTGCCGCAGTGCCAGCTGGCAGCTCCACAAGGCACTGATCACCTGCCGCAGTGCCAGCTGGCAGCTCCACAAGGCGCTGATGACCTGCCGCAGTGCCTCGAGCTCCACAAGGCGCTGACCACCTGCCACAGCACGCCGCCACGTGGAAACGGGGCGCACCTTCTCCAGCAGCTCTGGATCCCCCAAGTCGGGGCCCAGCTTGCCGAGAGGTCGGTGCTCCTCCCCCTTGTACTTGTCGTTATACTCCTTCACACTGATGGGCGTGTAATCATTCAGCTGCAGCCAATCAACAGACAGCGTGTCATCGCCATGGCGCCGCCTCGTGAGAGCCGGGCTGTGCCACGTGGAAGGCGGAGACCACTGCAGGCTGGCTAGGTGGGACAAAGACAGCCCAGCCACCATCGGCTCCCCGGGCGCCCATTGCACATGCAGAGATGGGACAGAAGGAGGCATCGAGAACTGGATCTGGGAGAAGGTTGCGCGTAGGGTTCACGTCCGAGTGTGACCCCCTGGGTGGAGGGCCAACTGGGTCTGGGAGAAGGATGCGCGTAGGGTTCAC
>LGRX02009039.1:0-11309 GCA_001247695.2 Cymbomonas tetramitiformis
GGTGATTGTCCCAAGAAAGGCATGTGAGAGTGCAAGGGGTGATTGTGCCAAGAAAGGCAAGCGAGAGTGCAAGGGATGTTGAGGTGTCCCGAGCATTCCACAGATGCACTCGAGTGGATTGAGCCGGCCATGCTCGATGTTCGAGGAGCCACGTGGATCTCTGCTGACACGTATTCCCTTGCTCCTGGCGCGCAGCGTTTCGAGAGCTACGAGGTGACCTGTGCCCCCAGCTCCTGTTGCATCGAGCTACAAATTTGCCCCGTCCCCCCAGGCCCCTCAGGCAACCCGAGAGGGTTTTTTGTCACAGCATCTTGGTTTGGTTGCCGATGCCTTGCATGCAAAGGGTGAGCCACGGCTTATTGGCAAAGAGTGCTGCAAAGGGTGCTGCTTGGGAACGACCAAGCGAGCCGCCCGGTGAGAGGCGTGGAGTGGATGACGTTGCCACAGCGTACATAGAATTTGATCCTCGCGATGCGAGAATAACGAAGTGTGTGCTGAATCCTTTGATCCCCAGTGTGGGCACATAATGCAGCCGGCAGTGTGCGGCTATCGAGTGCCAAAGGAATCGGTCCAAGGATAAGCCACATACATCCGAGCCTCGAGTCGGGTAAGGTAAGCCATGAAGACGTGGCCTACGGTTGTCAATGTTTGTAGAATTAATATGAAGTGTTGAGGTGCCGCGGTGTTGAATCTGTGGTCAATGTGTTAGAATGATGAGAAATCAACAGTACTAAACTGCAGTGGCGCTGAGTCAAAATGCTGAATCGATAGTGAAAAAGTATCAATATGCCGCAGAGATCCTGGATAGTGATGCAAATAATACTGATCAGTATAGGTACGTCCTCGTATGAGGAATACAGCGCCCTAAAGGCAGATGGAGAGAGAGTGACACGTAAATGCAGACCGCGCCGCATAAAATTGGAGGGAACCACAAGTTTTTCAGCTTCCTGCACTTTCAGCATCTGCTCTGGCTGAGACGCCGCGCCCGTATTCGGCCCCCGGAAGGGCGTAAAGGCGAGCACCACGGGGGCGCAAGCCGGCAAACATCTGAGGTCCCCCCTCGGGCTGCAGCTTGGGAGCCGCACTGTGCACCGTCTGCACATTGCCGAGCCGACAGCCGCGTCTGCTCGATCCTGGTCTCACCCGCTGTGCCCCCGCCGTGCACAGCGCAGCCCTGCCTCGGAGCACCCTTGGAGCAAAGCACGGCCCTTCGCCGGGCGCGGCGAGCCCATGTCCCCGAGGCAGTTGTTCCTGGCTGAGAGGAAGGGCCGCATCGATGCCACGTGCGCCCAGCCCATGCCCAGCAGGGCAACCACCGGCAGGCGGAGCTTTTGCAAAACTGGCGGCAGTGGCTGCTCCCTGGTGCTCCGCACCGCCACCTCGGTGCACCTGGGTTGCCCCCAGCTCGCCTCGCCCCCCACTCCCACAGCGCCGTGTCCCACTTATCCTCGGGCTCACTTACCCCCCGAGCTCGCCCGGTCTGCTGTCGGGGCTGCGCGCAACAACTTCCACATCTCCGACCGCCCAACAGCCGCCCCGAGGATTGGTTGTGTCGTCGCCTCCTCCAGGAGCCGCCACGGCATATCCTTGTCGTAGGACAAGATCTGTGTCCTCCTGTCAGCAAGACATCACCCATGGCACCTGAATACCAGGTGTCATCGTTCAGCCCGAAGCCCTTGAGCCGGTCACCCCGGACCAGCCCCTCCGGCTCCTCCACTGCCTCCCGTCCAGCTCGAAGGTTGCGGCTCGCCAGGATGCGTACCTTGCCGGGACGTTGAGCATGACTACGTCCGGCCGGACAGCCTGAACAGCTCGGATCAGCCCAGGCCGCAGGGAGCCGAGAGATCCCGCCGCCGAGGTAGGATGCCCACCTTGTTCCCGAAGACCTCCAGCTCCCGGAACCACGATTGGCCTGGCCAGTACGCGACCACGGCCATCTCCCTGTGCCTTCCTCCCGCAGCCTGCATGCGCGTGGAGCAGCCCCGCCCGGCTGATCCAGCTCGCCTCGCCTCGACAGTTGTAGGATAGCGCGGCGATGCTCTCGCAGCATGCGCTCCAACCCCGATGACTCGAACATCTCCTTCGACCTTTACAACGGCTGCCAAGTGCTGGGCACCGACGTACTGGGCACCGCCCGCTCCTCCGCCGCCCGAGGCTCCGCCGCCTGCGTCCGCTTCTCGGCCTTACGCGCCCGCTCCTCCGCCGCCCGAGGCTCCGCCACCTTCGCCCACTTCTCGGCCTCACGCGCCCGCTCCTCCGCCGCCCGAGGCTCCGCCGCCTGCGTCCGCTTATTGGCCTGCGCCCGCTCCTCCGCCGCCCGAGGCTCCGCGCCGGCCTCACGCGCCCGCTCCTCCGCCGCCCGAGGCTCCGCCGCCTGCGTCCCGGCCTTACGCGCCCGCTCCTCCGTCGCCCGAGGCTCCGCCACCTGCGTCCGCTTCTCGGCCTCACACGCCCGCTCCTCCGCCGCCCGAGGCTCCGCCGCCTGCGCCCACTTCTCGGCCTCACGCGCCCGCTCCTCCGCCGCCCGAGGCTCCGCCGCCTGCGCCCGCTTCTCGGCCTCACGCGCCCGCTCCTCCGCCGCCCGAGCCCGCGTCACCACCTGAGTGTCCACCTCTGCCGCTCGAGCCTCCGCCGCTTGCGCCCGCTTCTCGCCCTGACACACCTCCGTCTGTTGCGCCTCCGTGGTATTCCGGAGTACGGGCAACGCCTCCTCAAGCCTCTCCACCGCCTCCCTCATGCGCCGTTCCTCCATCGCCGACTGTGCTGCGACGGCTGATCGCTCCTCTGCCACGCGCGCCCGCTGCTCCAGTCGCGGCGACGGGGGCGGTGGAGGCGGCTCAGGCTCAGGCTCAGGCGGTAGGCGATCGGGCGGACCTCGACAGGCCTGAGCCTGAGACACCTCAGCCTGAGCCGCGGTGGAGAGGCTTGAGGAGGCGTTGCCCGTGCTCCGGAATACCACGGAGGCGCGACAGACGGAGGTGTGTCAGGCCGAGAAGTGGGCGCGGGCAGCGGAGGCTCGAGTGGTGAAGGCGGAGGCTCGGACGGTGGTGGAGGCTCCAGTGGAGGCACAGCATATTTAGGGTTTTAGGGACGGCGGCACCAGCTCGCCAAGGTTTGTGCATGCTAATAGTCCACCTCGACTTCTGAGGGAAGCAAACCATTCTGGCATATTCGGTTGGCTGTATCGTTATACGAATTTCTTATGGCGATGGGCCATGCATCAGGATGGGCATCTTTCGTGCCGCTTGATGCGTCCTATCATGAGAGTTGATCGCAGTTCCGATCCTTCGATGCCCGAGTCATAGCGTGCGCTGAAACAGGAGGAACGGCGCTGTGGTGTGGTATGCCCGCAGATGAGTTTTGCAGCCAAATGTGGCTTGGGAGAGGCGGTGCGCTACGCCCTCGATCTGGGCATGCCGGCCATCTGGGCGCGCGTGCAATACCTGGCGCGCGAGCTGCGGTAGGCGCCTCCTCTTAACCTTCCATTCCGCCGTTTATTATCTAACCATCTTGCACACCCCCATTTGACATTTTGCGCTGCCAACAAAATGCATGTCAGCTTGTGCTTTCCTGCTCAAATGTCATATAGGAATGCGTGTTTGCTTAGGAGATTCAAGGCCACAACCCGGATGTGGCAACGGGCTGGAGACAGTGACGGCCTAGGCAGGATGCAGCGCAGCTTTGGTCGGACGCAATGCAGCGATGGCTTGGGCGAATTACAGCGGCGGCCTGGGGGGGATAGAGCGAGGGCTTAGACAGACGGGATGGAGCGACGGCTTATTAGACAGACGGGATGGAGCGACGGCTTATTAGACAGACGGGATGGAGCGACGGCTTATTAGACAGACGGGCTTGAATGGATAGGGAGCAGCGACGGCCTCGGCAAAATGCAGTGATGGCTTGAACGGATAGGGAGCAGCGACCGCCAGGGTGGGGTTCGGCGACGGCTGAGACGAATCTTTAAGGTTTTCGTTGGGGGATAGGATCCTTGTGCAGGGCCAAGCTGCAGAAAGTCGGTGGGGTGGACGTGCATGATCATGGGGAGGTGTTGTGTGGCCTCGTTAGCTTCTCTAAACGCGGTGAGGGCCTTCGTAAGCACCTGCGAGGCCCTGCGAGGTCATCACTTGCTTCCTCGTGGCACATTTGAGCCTCACTTCGCCTTCTCTCTTGATGCCTTGGCGCAACGATTTGCCTTGTGAGGCGATGGAGCATGCACACCAGTAGTTGGAAATCGAGGATCGTGATCCATGGATCTGATTGGTGTTGGTCCGTGATTGGATGTCCCAACATGAACATGCCAGCAATCCTCGGCCCTTCAACTTCTGTTTTGCCCTCTGCAGCACCAATGAAGGTTCTTTTTTGGGTGAGCAGGCGTGAGCCCGTTGGTAATAAAGGAAGCATGCAGAAAAGCAGGAATCAATGTGAGCGTTAGTCGTGTGACATCGACACGTCTAGCCTTTGAGCAGCGCGGGCTAGACAGTGTAGTGAGAGCTTCTGTGCATTATTACAACACAGCTGATGAGCTGGATTCCTTGGTGAAAATAATCGAGGTGATATAAATGTATGGACTGCGAAAGTGGTGTTGGTGTAGCTTTGCAATAAATTTTGTGTTCGGCAACCACACATGATGTGTGCACTTATCCTTGGACCGATCCGGCTGTTCCTGTGGTACCTTTTCTGGTGGGTTCTGCTTCTTGGGGAGTGTGGCAGAATAGTCTGCCTCAGCTGCAAGCAGAGGGAGAGGTTGGTGAGCTCTGAACTCTATGTCTTCCCTTGATTCCCTTGATGTCTTCCCTTGAGGGGAGCACTTTGGTGCCCGCGCGTGCTTAGTCATCTCCCATCAGATGTCCATGCCTGCCAATGGGTGTTGACATTTTTCTGGGGTGCCCAGAACAGGATGGGAAAACCTTGGTGCACCGTGCACTCGAGCTGGGTTTCCTCTCTGATTTATTACATTTCACCTTGCTTGGGCAAGTGCACCAACATAGAAGCTTTCCTTAACGAACCCGTAGTGCAAAGCTGGATGAGCTTCCAGCTACCCCAATACTTTATTTTTACTAAACGGTGCGTGCTTATTCTTGGACCGACTCCTTTGGCACACCGTAGCCGAAGAAGACCAGCTGCACTATGTACCCACGCCGGGAATCAAAGGATTGAGCACACACTTCGGGATACTTATCCGGATTCCCCGGAGCTCACTAGTGAAGACTGGGATCCCCTAAGCCTTACTGAGCCACCAGTGCGTGTGTGTGTGCGCGCGCATGTTTTCATTTTTCAACATGGGGTGTCCATGCTGTGTGGTGTGACTGCATTCATGACATAACCATGGACCAACGAGTCCCATCCATCGACCGTGAGCCACTGGGGGCATGCTAGCAGGGTCCGCTCTCCATAACCCAGAGACCAACAATTGTTGGCGATGATCGGTCACATCGTATCATCTTTCCATGCTGCTTTGCATCTGGGTTGGGAATATGTATGAGTTGGTGGTATCTTGTCACGGCCCCGCCCTGCTCTGATTTGCTTCTCACATCCGCTGGGATGATGGTGGGGTGGGTTTTATCGGCTGATCTCATGCCATTCAGTGTGTGCTTATCCTTCTGACATCCACTGAGATGATGGTGGGCTGGCTTTTGTCGGCTGATCTCATGCCATTCAGTGGGTGGCCTATCCTTATTGGACCAATTCCTTCGGCACCAATTAGCTACAGAAGATCGACTGCACTATATACCCACATCAGGGTTCAAATGATATAGCACACACTAACGGGACTTTCCAGAGCTCGCTAGTGAAAAAGGGGATCCCCTAAGCCTCTCTAAGCCGTCTGAGCGCGCATCTGCAACTGCACTGCCTGCGCACTGGTGTTGTGCCTTTGAAGCCGGTTTACTTGATCACCTCTATCTACCCCACGAGCTGCCCGAGCCATCTCCCCACCACCAAGCCTACGCTGAGAACCACCACCCTGCTCCCTGCCTTGCCCCAAAGCCTAGCCTCGAGAGAGCTTGTCCGCCCACAACACGTCCGGTGTTCCAAAGGGTTGTTCCAAGGGGCTGAGCATAACCGGCTGAATTACTTTCTTCTGACCTTGCTGACCTTGCGAGTCCGCCAACAATCTGCGCTTGCAAACCCCTACTCCCTATCACCAGGTGTATGGGACTGAAGCCCTTGCGCTGGGGAACATCCCATGCGTCCCACACGTATTGTACTACAACTATTGTTCCGCACATGTAGCTTCGTTCCGACCGACCGCGTCCCGCTCGGCGTATACCGTAGGTCTCAGATTGCAAAGATTGGTATACTAGCGCTGGCCTTGAGTTCATCGCGGCGTTTTTCTTTTAGCAATCGTCGGATCGGGGAACGCCGGTGCCCTTGCATATGATTGCCGTGCTTGCCGGGCCGGATAATGTTATCAGACACCAAGATATGAGGTCAAAGTCAAAACTTATCATTCCAGTTTTCGATTCAAATTCAGGTTCCCTCTTTTGGCCACTTCCGAGACAAAAGTGAACAAGTTATGGTCAAAACAAGTCAATGTCTACCCATATATCTTAAATCGGAGGTAGAACAAATATAGAGTATGCAACCTTTTGACACGTCTGACCACATGCAAGCCATACTGCCTTGAAATCACCGCCGATGTCACCAGAATCCAAATGTGTGTGGATTTTGTGGATGTCATTAAAAGATAATAGTGATACGATCATATGGTAGCACACGGTGCATTACAGCGATCCGCGCGAAGTAACGAGAAACATATATACATATGCATATGTACATGGGTCAGCTAGGATTAGATGAGAAAAAGTGGGAACTGTTCTGCTCCCTATCAATACTGCTTCAAGTGACAATGGAAAACGCAAGCGCTCGCTTTCTTCTTTGTCTGGAGGCCATACAAAGGATGTCAAGATTTCACAAACTGACATTTTAAAAAGTTAGCTAACCTTGACTGTGGATTTATTCCTGTGGATTGTGGGCTCATTGTACAGCTGCTGGATTTATTGGCGCTCTCTTTTGGACAACTTTAGATTTTAGACCTTGAGCTTGAACTGCACCACTTTTAATCTCTCTTCGTTGCTGGAGGTCACGTGCGGCAGCTTCCTTTGAAGCCACGCGCAGAGCTGTGAAAAGCTCCTGTGCAACTTCTTTGTCTCCTCCGCAAAAAGGGGCCAGGCGAGCTTGTGCAACTTTCATTATGCTAGGCCCTGTAACATTATCAGGAAGCGTCACATGGGATCCAAACGGTTGCTCTTCTAACCAGGCCACTAAAGCAGCCCTGTCCCACGTACTCGGCCCCCCCTTCTGAACTGAATATTCTTTTAGTATACTTTCGACAGCGGGAGCTTCCTTCACGTCACCCATCAGCGCCATTGCAGATTTCAGAGTCCGCAGAGTAAGCTCAAGATGTGTGCAGGCCGGGGACAAACAGCTCAACACGGCAGTGGTCGCGTCAGCTTTGGTTAGTGGATCTCTCAGCACACGCGTGAGCACGCTTTCTCGAAAGGGAACATGTGGAGAGCCCACAGCTCGCGCATGTAAGCACGCTCTGAGTGCGCTGTGCGAGCCATTAATTTCAGCAGCTTCCTCCATTTGCTTCTTCGAGTGCTGAGACATTTCGAGGTTTCCTTCATTGCCAGCCAGATCAATCACCGTGTAACTGCCGCCATTCTCCAATTGCAGCCGGTACACTGCGTGAGATCGGGAGCTGGTTGCATTTGTCCCTGTAGCGGCCACTTCTCGTTGGCCGACTGCAGCCTGTAGCAGCTCCTGGAGCTCTTCGGGGTCTCGTGCAACCCGCTCCGTGACCCCGCGGGCATGCGTCGCACCGTCCTCTCCCACACGCATCTGCACCTCTTGCTTCGGTTCGCTACCACACAAATCAAAACAGCGTTTCCCGAGTATTTCAAAGCAGGTGAGTTTCACGATCGATCCCGCTGGCAACTCGGCAAAAAGATCACGAGGTGCCCGACTGTGGATAATGTTTGTGCAATACGTCTTGCCGCTGCCTGTCATCCCGAGCATGAATAAAGTTGTCAAACCACCAGCGATAGCCTCACGAACTAGGTACTTCAGTCCCTCGTAAGTGGACTCGTCGTCCATAAAAGGCTCTATTTTGGGGAAGGTGCGGTGACGCAGAGCCTTCACTTTAGCGCCCTTATTCATCTTCTCAAAGCCCTCGTGCACCACCAAGGTCCCGTTTATCAAGCTTGCGCAATTCCATTCTCCGCGATCAGTCTCATGTTCAAAAAGAGGGCGCACTCGAAGAAAAGTTCTGGAATTCACCCAGTTGCACGTTGAAGGCCCTAAGCAGCCAAACCCGCTTTCGTGTCAGAGTGTGAACAAAGATGCGCCAAAGGCTCAAACGTACACACCCACTGTGTAAAACAGCACATTGCTTAAATGCAACCACTGCGCAAGTCATGTCGCATTCTCACGACGCTCACCTAGAGATGGAACATCCGCGCTCTCAGCCGCACAGGCCAGCCGATACTCTGCCACGCCATTCATGTACGTTTTTGCGTTCGCGACGCGACGCGTCCGTGTGTCGTTCTCTCCGACGTCTGTTGCGCCGGCCATGTGCCCCATAGATCCGCCCTTGAGAGCGGTGTACTCCCCTTTCTCCGGCTTCCACTCCTCGCTTTCCTCGACCGTCTCTACTGTTTCTTCTTGCGTCATATTTTTGGAGTCCATAGGGTAATTGCACAGATGCAAGGCGCCAAACACGAACGCGATCAAACCGTAAGAGATATGTAGAGTCTTAGTGGGAAAACTGAAAATATCAGACAGACGAGAGCGCAGACGAGCAGGTTCTGTATTTTTCTATTATAATTTATAAAGCGTCACGGTCGATTATTTTATAGGGCTCTATCCGTATCGGTAGTCTCTGTCTAGACCAGACTTAGCGTAAGTGTCCGATACCCGTACAGTATCTACTATCGTATGTCGAAGAAGAGAACGAGGGAGGTGTGAAACCACGCCTGCCCGCCACCGCACGCGTGGCAGTTTTGGGGGGGGGGGCGATGATGCCGATGCTGCATCTGGCACATGCCCATGGGATATTTTTAGCGTTTTGAGCAGCGCAGCGCAGCGCAGCGAGCCAGCGACAGCGACACCTCGGGACCGCTCGCGCTTGCATGACGCATGACCATTTGACCTGCGCTGGGACCTCGGTGCCGATGCCGCTGCCAGCTGCTGCCGGCGTGCCGGGTAACATCGTGCTGAAATCTGTATAGGCAGCCCTGACCGGGAGTCCCGGTGTAGGCCCCTATGACAGACTCCTAGGCCATGGCCAACACTGGACTGCTGACTGATCTATAGGTTCGTGCGGTGACACACGCTGTGTCACAGGTAGGCTAGACTCCGAAACCGTCCGAGACCGTTCCGGGTATATCTAGCTTAGGGCGGGCGAACATTGCTCGGGGGCAAGATAGAACACGCGTGTTGCTAGGGGGGTCTACCCTAGACCGAAATCGTTGCTACTGGGGTCACCACCAAGCGTGCTAGGGGTCTACCCCCATACCGAAAAACGTCTTTGCTAGGGGGGGTCTACCTCACGAAGAGTGTGATATATATATAGTTGAGGTATATATTCACAGCTCGGGAAACAGTCAGGAACTGGTGAAACGGCTAAGACAATTTGATAACACAATTACTCAGGGTTTTGTGTGTCGGATTGTCTGTCGGAGAGCACGTGACAGACTGCAAGTGACACTCGCAGTGAGGGGTGACACAGAAAGGGGGTTGACTGTCAGTGACACAAAGTCACCCCCTTCATGACACCACCTCACCCCGAAGGTGTGAGGTCACAGGCAGGATGCAGCAATTCACCCTAGGTCCTAGCTAGTACACAAATGTTACTCGGCCCATTGGGACCTTTTTCAGTCCATCTAGTGGCGGATCCCCGCGTGGGCGATGGCTAAGCAACAACTGCATGTCTAGGCTTGCTAGGTCATAACACAAAACTGCCGATGTCTGTTCTAATTCTTGGTGGCGGTGGTGCCCTCGATGGTGGAGGGTGTCGAGTGCCACCAAGGTGACGGTCAACCAATCCCTGTACGGTGCAAGAGCCAAAAGCGGCCAGGCACCACCATAGCGAATGCGTCGATGGAGAGGGGGTAGGGAGGTGGAAAGTGAAAAATGCGGAGAGGGGACGTGATTGAGTGCATGGGAAGAAACCCAAAAGGGACGATGGCGAGGGGCGAAGTGAGTGCGATAGCACCACCAGACACCACCAGATGGTGACTGGGGGGCGTGTAAGGCGAAGGCGAGGGAAGCGGAGAGATGAAGTCGTGGAAGTCAGAGAGTTCGTCGTCGACGACGGAAATGTTGGCGTCGAGGTTGATGTCTGGTGCGCGAGCACCACCAGACACCACCAGAGCGTTGCCAGAGGTAAAATGTCGTTGTCGAAGTAAGTTCAGCGTAGAATGCGACGCTACCATGCGGGCACGCTGACGCAAAGAAGCCATGACCACTGAAACTGTAAAATCTGAAGGGGAAGAGGTTTGGGTTTGTGGCGACAACTTAACTTTCTGTAAAATTAACCATTTCCAGCGATGAAAAAACCAATGATGGGTCAAATTTCGCGGGGAAAACGCCGGTCAGGTCAAAAACTTCGTGAGATAGGCCAATTTTGCTGCAGGATAAGTGCTGCCAGCCAGAGCGTAAAGTAAAATCGTGTTGACAAAGTAGATGCGTTAATAAAGAAGTGGACACGAAAGAGAACTCAAAGGGAAAACGTAGATGAGCGAAGATGCGCGGAAGAGATCCGGGAGATACGTGGCCGCGAATAGATACGTGAAGAGACACGTTGAAGCAAACGTTGAAATATAGATGCGTTGAAGATACGTAGATACGAAGATACGAGGTGGTAAATTAACCGAAAAAACGTTGGTGAAGATGCGCGGAAAAGTTCCGGGAGATACGTGGCCGCAAATAGATACGTTGTAGATACGTGGAAGCAGTCGTTGAAACGGAGATACGTTGAAGATACGTTGCGGCGAAGATGCGTAGATGCGTAGATACGAAGATGCATGTAGATACGGGAAATCAGCCAAAGCACCGTTCACGAAAATACGTGGAACAGGCCGATAACCTCACGAAGAGTGTGATATATATATAGTTGAGGTATATATTCACAGCTCGGGAAACAGTCAGGAACTGGTGAAACGGCTAAGACAATTTGATAACACAATTACTCAGGGTTTTGTGTGCGTCGAATTGTCTGTCGGAGAGCACGAGACAGGCTGCAAGTGACACTCGCAGTGAGGGGTGACACAGAAAGGGGGTTGACTGTCAGTGACACAAAGTCACCC
>LGRX02009041.1:0-24506 GCA_001247695.2 Cymbomonas tetramitiformis
GGCCCCTTAAAGACACCGCAGGCGAGTGACGCCCGAAAGACACCGCGGGCGAGTGACGCCTGAAAGACACCGCGGGCGAGTGACGCCTGAAAGACACCGCCGGCGAGTGACGCCTGAAAGACACCGCGGGCGAGTGACGCCTGAAAGACACCGCGGGCGAGCGCGTGACCAGCGACACACCTGACTGCCACAGAACTCGCGAGGGTACGCAGAAAGTGATCAACCACATCGGAAGGCAAGGCAAGCCCACACAGAGTTTCAACAGGATCTATACCTCCCACACGCCTGCACAGAGCGCAAACCAAGTCACTCCGGCCTTGCGACAACTGATGCTGGAACAGGTGTGTGTGTTTGTCGGTTAGTTGATAGGGCCGGAGGTCTCGTGTGGTGCCCATCCTAGTCATCTTGCGCTACAGGCTGTGACTGAGGAGCTTTACCTGGTCTGAATATTTATTCTTGACTTCCGCTACAGCGCGTTCCAACACCTGAGGATCGACCGAAAAACCGCGATGTCGACGACTGAGGATCGACCGACAAACTGCGATGTCGACGACTGGTGCTCTGCGACCACGGGTTCTCGATGTGACAAATAGAACATTAGTGACATCTGCTCGGTACGACGAAAATCAATTCAGCGTTTAATGCCACATGCTCTTGCAAATTTCTGAAATAGTAGGTCAGCCGCCTGACCGAGCAGCCGAGGGCTGACCGGCAAGCCGAGTTCTCAGGAACAAGGAGGGCTCGCTCGCAAAGCGGGATGCAGAGAGCAGGCACCAGCGTTGCCTTGTAGAATTCAACAAGAATATGAGAAAGAGGCAAGTTGTTAAGGACTGTAGAAAAGTTAAATGAAAAAAGATAAAGAAAGCAAACCATTGTCTTGCCAGATCCGCGGGCCCCGAGAAGGAGGGCGGAATTGTTGCAGCCGCCCACGACGGTGCCCTTGAGAAGCAGCAGCAGGTCCCTGGAAGCGGGGAGGGCGTCCAAGCATCCTTAGCGTGCTTTGAGCGGCAGCATAGGCGCGCGGCATATTTAGGTTTGTAAGCGCTAAACGTCGCGTTGTCGACGCTCGACATTTGCTGAGCGCGCGCTATGGGGAGACACGTGGCATGCGTGTCCTCTCACCGCGCGATCTTGGATTGCTCCTCTGTATATAAGACGGGCGTGGCCGGCTTGAGGTTGTCGTGCACGATCCGTCGACGTATCACAGCACGAGCTTCCGCTGCTTGAGAACGATGTATGACTCGTTCGCGCGAAGGCCGTCCAGACACATCTGAGCAAAACGACGACAAGCGCTCAGCAAGACAGTACCAGCAGTCCCTGGGTGTGAAGAGCTCGCAGAAAAGTCTAAACAATAGGAAAGTAAAATTGTAAAAGAAGACGGTTTCATTAAGTAAGCGCAGGTGGGTACTTACTAGCAAACTCCGTTAGCGTCTCCTGGTCTTCTCGGGCTTTTTCGCGGGCCCTCTGCGCGAGCAAACGTGATACTTCTTTACCACTCGTTCAACTCGCCAGGTCAAACGTTTTGGAACCACCGCAGCAACCCACGTTAAATTCCTACCACTGCAGTTGAAATTAAACCTCATAGATGTATGCGTGGTTTCGCAGCAGCAGGTCGTTTGAGCGGTTCTCCTGCGAATAAGCATATCGGTAGAAAAGGTCAGCTTCCTGCTCATCGCGTGTCACTATCTCACCTTCGTTGGCGTGATTCGGTCAGCTCGCGAAGCAGCTGAGATGTTGCGCTCAGCTAGGCGCGCGCTAGTTGATCTCGTCATCGCTTGAAAAGTATGTCGTGCAAAGGTTGAGCCAGAGCAGGGGCCTCAGCGGAGCTTACGATGCGGAGACGAAGATGAAGGTATCCCTGCTGAAATATTTCTCAGGTCAGATAGAGGGTGAAACGTTTATTCGCCGTCGTTTTATATGCTCGAGCGTTTAAAGGCTACGCGAAGGGAGCTTTTCACTGCTGTCGAGATCTACGAACGCTCATCAAAGCTCTCTGCAAATTTGCATAAGTATCCTGTCGGAGTTCCCCTTCTATATCGCCCCACCAATTGCTACAGCACGTTGCGGGCGTAGGGGATACTTGCTTAAACGACTAAACGGATTCTGTTAACTTAGTTGCTACGGCTAACTGTAATAGCATACGAATGACATTTTATGAACATCATTTTGAGCAGCCTTGTTACTCTCTCACCCACCTTTCGTGTGCGTGGGTTGGGTCGAGTGCATCAAACCACAAACGATCACTATCTCAATGCGAATGGAATCCAGATTCCAGAAAGGCCTCGCATGTTTCCTATTTTTTTGGCGCGAAATCGATCTCAATAATACTTTTTCCTGCCCTAGCCCCCCTTCGAAATCGGCGGATCCATGGGGCTCCAAGCCACCCCAGCGGTCGAGTGACCCTTCAGGGCATGTGTTACATTGTTTTCGATGCACATGGCACCACGAGACTGGATTCATTGGCCATATCTCTATGACGGTCCGGTTTTTTTCAGCCTTGCGACCCACGTACGCGTAAGACCCGAACCCTGAGAACAGACTATTGGGGATAGGTGAACACATCCCCGCAATGCCGCACCCCCTGGTTATGTTATGGATTTAAAATTGCGAACCCATGGGTAAATGGGCGTATGTTATGGGTTTCTGTGATCACCCTGGGGGGGTCCGGACATATGTTATTGGATTTAGGACCCCCCATACGTCCCCCGGAAGCCATATGCTATGGGCTTTTCCCTTCGCCTATGGTCCCCCCCCAGCACCATATGTTAACTGTGTGAGAACCTGGATGGCCCATATTCGACCCCATATCCCGATATTTCTCTGGATCTTGTCTCCCTTGCCTTCTGTGCTAAATTCTGGTGCTGACAAATCGGACGACATCGACACGTCGGACTACAAGCAGGCGCAAGCGTATTCCGATTGTTATTTTTATTTTCGTCAAGCGATGCAAATCTATGATTTTTAAATTTATAATTTCAGCGTCGGCATATAAAATTGAAAATATAAAAATATTACGATTCCAAAATTCAAGATAATAGATATGAAGTTTATATAATTCCGGGGGGTTGGACCCCTCCCAATTGAAAATGTGCCCTTAAAAATACCTGGCAACACCCAAAAATACCCGAAAATATGGCTATTTCACCCCCCTATAATCTCATATGTTATCGTCGTGCCGTACCAATTAAGGGACCCAGGGGGGGTCGTATGTTATGGGTTTCGCTGGACGACCCCAACCCTCCAAAAAATTATACACCCATGTATCGCATATGTTACATCATTTTACAAATCGGGCCCCCCCCGGAAAAGACCCCCGGTATTGCGGAGGTGTAGGTGAACCAGTATGCATGTTTTTAGACGGTGTTTTTCTGTTACTATTCTCGGTTTATAGACGACGGGTGACCTGCCACGTCATCATAACGCGCAGTGTAATGCAGACACGTGGCAGCCACGTAGGTTGCGATATGCGTTTATGCGGTACGGTATGCCTTCATTATGCGGTTTGCCATTGTGGTTCGAGTGATCATCGAGCAATCGACGGAGAGAGATATCTTTTTGGATTGGGTGTGTTCATAAACACAAGCCCCGCGTCAAAAAACGCGGCTATACAACTATCATCACACGGGTATTGTTGCATGAACGGTGTCTATTCGTTTAATTACAAGTAGAATGTTTGCTAGTGTTAGTAGTGTTGCAATATATATATATATGTTGTAGGAACTATCAGTCTTTAGGAACAATCAGCTAGTAACACCCTATTATAAATACCGATATAAACGGTTATGTATGAGTTATACTAGATATAATAAGTTATACCGGAGCGAATGAAAAGCAGTAAGGCAAGGTGTGAAGCAGGTCTATGATGAGGTTGTGATTCCAACTTGTCCTATTAGGAATATACCGGAATATCCAAGTACACTAGATATCAGAAAGTCCCGTACTCGTGTGGATAAACTGTGTAAGATAAATAAACCCTAAGCTAGATATACCCGGAACGGTCTCGGACGGCCTCGGAGTCTAGCCTACCTGTGACACCGCGTGTGTCACAGTACGAACCTACAGATCAGTCAGCAGTCCAGTGTTGGTCCTAGGGATCTGTCATAGGGGCCTGACCGGGACTCCCAGTCAGGGCTGCCTATACAGATTTCAGCACACCACCCCAGCACTGTGGGTGGTGACTGGCTAGGAGAGTCAGAAAATGTAAGATGCTAGTGTTAGGGCAGAAGCTAGGTGACAAGTCTAACTGCTAATCCAACTGTGCTATTCTGATACACAAATTGGAAACCTCTAGGTAGCACGCGAACAAAAGCATACGGGCAATTAAGGCACCGCTAAACAAGTGAAAAGAACCGTGCTAGCAAGTCAGTTTGAAGATTATAAAGGTGTCAAAGCAAAACATAAACCAGATTGAAGAAGTCTTTGAGGTCACAGGAGTTCTGCACACCACCATGTTGGTGTGCCTCCAGAGTGAGCAAGAAGTCAATCGACAGTACCAAAGTAGTCAGCGGTGGCCTCACGGAAGTCCATCCCATAGTAGGAAGTAAAGTAACCAGCTCCATAATAGTGCCCCGCATCAAGAGGACCGCTCTCATGTAAGGCCATGCCGTAGTAGAATGCCATGTCAATACCCAAATCCGCTTGAGCCAAATCCTGAAATGCTAAAAAGCTCAAAGTGTCAGGAGGCTCGGGCGGCTGAAGCTGTGGCACATCGTCAGGCAATAGGAGACCCTGAGCCGTCATCACCGGATCAAGAAAATCATTCGTAGAGAAAAATGACGGAGCCTCCCAATCGAGATCACCACCAGGCGAAGGCATCTCCGTAGCCGACCGAGCGTCGGGCACGGCTGCCACTCCCATGATCGAGATGCAAAGAACGAGGGAAAGGAGGAAAGGAATGCCCCACGGACCAACCGTGGCAGGGAAGCCCCAGGGTGGCTTCCCACAACCGTAGGTCCTCTGCTCGCCCACGGGTGGCCCGGAAACATGATTGGCCGACGGAGGCGAGCCCCGCGGCTTCAGCCGGAAGCTGCCGTCGGCAAAGTCCTCGTAGTCGTCGGTGTCGTAGCCTGTCAGGTCAGACGGGTGGACAGCGGCGTGATTCACCGTCTGCACGAAGCCTCCGAACTCACCGTGCGTCGCCTCCGTGGTGGTCACCCGCGCCGATTGAACTGGCGCGGGCTGTACATCCTCTACCTGCGAAACAGGCATAGCAGGGGCCGGCACGGCGGATGCCGATGCCGCCGCACCACCTGCCGGAACCTGCCCCTCCGGTGTGATCCCCGCCGCAGCGGCAGGGCCACACACCAGAGCCGATGCATGCTCCTCAACCGCACTCCCAGGAACAAAGGATGCGTGAGTGTAATGTACCTGCTCTTGGGCGGCCTGAACCTCAGAGGTGAGGGCATCAAGCCGCCGCAAGATGTCCTCGTCGTCGGCCCCGCCAGAAGGCGGAGGCGGTACGCTGAATCCGTAGGCCGACACGTCGATGCCGCCAATCCCGCCCGCGGAAAGCACAGCGGGGGGACCATAAGCCGAAGCCGCACGGGCGAAGGCCTCCGGTCCATCATCCGCAGCCTCCTGGAAAACCTGCACAAGTGCCAGGGTGTGAAGACCCTCCGCATCCTCCTCCTCAATAGGAATGCAGAAGGCCGCTGCCGTGGCCGACGAATGCTGGCGCCCACCAAGAGGGCAGTCGCGGTACGCGTGATAGGCGTCCCCTTTGCCCGCCTTGCGGCAACGGTGGCAAAGGGGCTTGGCCTTCATGCTGTCCCTGTCGAACCCCACAGACGGTGCCGGGTGCACACCCACTCGATGGCCTCGCGGATGCTGCTTACCGCGCGGCTGCGGCTGCTGCTGTCGCTGAGCCGCGCCCGCACGATTGCCCCGCACAAGCGCCTTCAAGGCGGCGATTTCGTCGAGAAGGACCGCGTACTCAGAAGACGTGATAAGGGCGGAGGGCTTACCGCCCGCCCCCAGTGTCTGCTTCTCACGCACTGCCGCCCCATCATCCGACTGCGCCCAGGCCTGAAAGATGGCCACGACGAGCGCCTGGAGCGAGCGGAGAGTGACCCCGCTAAGGTCACCCGCAAGCGGGTACCGCACCTTCACCGCCGCGTAGAACACGGGGTCGAGGCGGTTGTAGAGGGACAACTTACGGGTCTCGTCGGTGGGCTGCCAGTCAGGAGCGCGGTTATCCCGCACCAGACGTTGCTCACGAGCCAAGATCGGCTGCGGGTCAACGCCTGCGGGATAACGAAGCGCCGCATGCTCCTGCTGGTGGCTCTCGCGAAGGACTGTCGGCACGCTCCCCTTGATGATGTCGATGAGGGCACGACGTCCATCTCGGTCAGCCGAAGAGTCCGTACCCCGAAGCCAGGTGTCGGCCACAGAGTTGCGCTCCACGACGAGGGCCAAGACGTCATAGAGTAGTCCATTAACCTTCTCGATAACCAAAGAGGTGGGGTCGTCGAGGTCAAAGGGGGCCAAGTCCAGTCCAGCGGACTCAAACTCGGTCCGAAGCTGCACCACCAACTCGGAGAGGCGGTCGGTGTCGTCGGTACCACGATAATGATGTTTCTTGGAACCAAGGATATCCTCGCGGATACCCTTGGCCCAAGCCCGATGTAGTCTCCCCTTGTAGACCACGTCGACCGCAGCGTGTTGGTCAACGAGATGCTTCCGCAACGCGACAGCGGCGTCGGAGTTGCTGGAAGGATTAGGGGGCACCACAGGCGGGGTGCTAGCGGTTGGGGTGTCCCGAACCGCATCTATAAGCCGTATAGAGGCGTCCAAGTCGGAGTCCTTCAATAGGCGTTTACGAGCTCGTGTAGATGTCGCCATTCTTCTGAAAGCCAGAGAAAAGATGATGCGCGGTAGCACGTTTGGGTGTTGTGGCGGAGATGGAGGGATGACGTAACGGCAGAACGTGCGGAGCGGCGAAAAGAGCGAAGGGCACTTGCAAATGTCGGCGTGGTCGAAGGTGTCCGGAGCACCAGCCCAAAATACGTAAACCAGCGTGATCAGGGCAGGTAAAGTAACGCAAATGAACATTGCCAATCCCAAGCAAAAGCAACGCGCGGTGCCCATGACTCGAAGCCGCAAAATACGTCTACCGTAAAATCATGTCCAAATCCTAGTCGCACCCAAACGCGCAAGTGCGCACCACCTCTTCAAGCGGCTGCTTAGCCAATCATGGCCAAGATAGCAAGTGGAATGAAAACGTGGATGGGGCCACGACCTACCGGAATATCCAAGTACACTAGATATCAGAAAGTCCCGTACTCGTGTGGATAAACTGTGTAAGATAAATAAACCCTAAGCTAGATATACCCGGAACGGTCTCGGACGGTCTCGGAGTCTAGCCTACCTGTGACACAGCGTGTGTCACAGTACGAACCTACAGATCAGTCAACAGTCCAGTGTTGGTCCTAGGGATCTGTCATAGGGGCCTGACCGGGACTCCCAGTCAGGGCTGCCTATACAGATTTCAGCAGAATATGATGCCAATATTCGTTCCTAGGAAAGGTACATCTCATGATTTTCAGCACTGAGGGAGGAACAGTCGGTGAAGATTAAGTGGCAGCTTCGGATGCTGGTGCTTTGCCCTTGCCCTGCGTGGGAAGGCACATGAACGAGAAAGTGAGGAATAGTAAAATGTGAAAGGGAGGTTGTGAACAAAAGGAGAAGGTACAGGGGGAGGGGGTTGGAATATGTGTTTATGGGTGTACCTTGGACTTAAGGCGCTGATATGCATGCTTGCTATAGCAAGGATGACACATACGGAGTGCGTAGTAACGGTCGGTGGGCTTTTTGCATGAGGTGCAGACTGGGGCATCAGGCCGGTTAGCAAGTTTCTCCTTTAGCAAGGAATAGCGAAGTTCATTCTGGGCAAAGGCCTCCTCGATGTCGGGCTTCATTTGAACCAAGGTGGCCTCCATCTGAACTAGGCTGGAGTCAAGGGCGCGCCGGAAAATATGGCACTGTGTGCGTGGAATGGGTTTCTCCATGGGAGTACCATGCAAGACATCTTTCAAGCGAACAGCCTTGCCAACTAGTCCAATGCACAGGTAGGGGTGGCTTTTGGTGAAGCCAAGTACCTGTCGGTGGAATGCAAGGTGAGACGGACAGAGAGGATGGGATAAAAAGAGCATTTAGGAAGTATGATAGGAAGCATGTGCAGGTGATCATGTAGGATGTGTTGGGGTAAGGTGATGTTCTTGACGGAAGCGGTGTGAGTATAATGGGTACACGGGTCGGGGAGGGAGGGTTGATGGGGGAGGCAAGTACCTTTGATTTAGTTTTTGTGGCACGGGTGGCATATGGGATGCGAACAGTGACAAGGTCACCAACACGAATATGGGAGTCACGAACAATCCCCTTGCCGTCGTAGGTGTTCTGGTACGGATGGTGGTGCAACAGGGCCTCTTGACGAATAGTGGTGGATATGGTGGCAACGTCGGCAGCAAAGATAGGACGAGGAGCCTCGGGGTCAGTGGAAGAGCTGGAGGCATGGTCGGCAGGGATGTGGGAAGATAGGATGGTAGCAGGTTTGGCATTATGGCGGAACTCCCAAGGGCTGCAGCCTAGAGCGCGGCAATAGGACTTGTTCAGGACGGCGCAAGCCATGTCCAAGCAGTCATGAATGGTAAGGTGAGGGAATTGTGTTTGGAAGCTGGCTGCTTTTTGGAAGAGCTCACGGTGGTACCGTTCAATTTTGCCGTTCTGGTAGGCTTGGCGGCTTTGAATGAGGCGTATCTTGACACCAAATACGTTGCGCAACACCTGCACAACCAAGGAACATGCATAAGCCGAAAGAAGAAGTATGCAGACTGTGGGAGAGATGCACAGGTTCTAGGGTAAGTTGTTGGGGCGGACCAGGGGAGGTACAGGTTCAATAATAGTATGACAGCAGAAGTGTGGAGTTGGGAAAGAATTGGTCCAATTCGTCCAAGGCGTGGTCAAGGAGGTGTGGGGCAAGTTGTTCCGTGATGAAGACGTCGTTTTCGAAGGCAGCTTGCCATAGTTCAACGTAGGTCCAGCCACAGATATGGGGTGCCTGCGGACGAGGAAGGGATGCATGGGAAAACCTGGATAAGTTCACCGACGAAGGCGGGGCCGTTGTCGCAACGGACAGCTGTAGGGGCGTCGTACTGGAGCCAAGACTTCATCATGGCGGCTGCAACGATGTACAACTGCACACAGAACGGAAGGGGAAAGGGTGGAACGGAAGTAAGAAGGGGTGTTGGGCGGAAAGTGATGATGTGAAAAAGGATCACCTGTGCAGGGGGGAAGTGCACCTTCTCGGTCTGGACATGAAAGACTTCATGCCAATTCCCAGGCTCGTTGATGGTGTGAAGAATGGCGTCGGTGCCCTCACCCAACATTCTGGCGTCCCAACATTGGACAACTTCGGTAATGGGGACCTTGATGGCGGTGGTCTGCCGCATGGGAGGAGGGCGCTTGTTGATGAGGCAGTTCTTGCATCCCTGGAGAATGGGGAGAATGATGCTCTCGGGAACGTTGGCGATGTTGTGAGAGCGGATGAGTTGGTGAACCGCATCTCGTCCTGAGCACCCTTGGAGGAGGTGCGCGGTCTCGGCGACGTGGTGTTGAAGGCTCGGAGGGCATAGAATGAGCCACTCAGGGCCACTGGAGGATTGGTGCAATCGAGCGATGGGGCTTTGCTGCAAAACGACGTCAATGCACACCATGAGCGAGGGGGATATGGAAGGAAGAGGATGGCCGCGTGAAGGGTAATGTGAAAACAGGAACGAAAGAGGGAGGGGAGAGGGGAGCATAAGGATAACGCACCTGCAGGAGGTAGTTGCGCAATGCTTGCATGGAGGACTTGGAATCGGCGAGAGTAAGGGGGTGGTGGTCATCATCAGGCGGTAAGATGGTGAATTGGTTACGGGGAACACCGCCCCCTGGGAAAATAGAACGTGGGATGTTGCGGGAAGTGCGTTTGGTTTCGGTAGGATCGTTGAGAAACCGGGCGAGGTTGGTGTACTTGTCCTCGTCAATGACTCGCCAACCAAGACCACGGTAATGCTCAGCACGATGGTCGGAGGTTTGTTGTGAGACTGGAGCGGAGGTTGATGAGGTGTCGGAAGGTTCATTAGGTTGGGACATAGTCGGAAGGGAGGGGGCGGGCGGATATTCTTAAGCCTGCTGGCGCAAGCGGATGGATCTTCGGCGTAGAGAAGGAGCGGGTGGTGATAGCGGGGGTGTGGAGGCAGGTGAAGTTTCCCAAGAGGGAGGTCCTTGTGGGAGGAGGTGTCGAGTAGGATCGCTAGAATTAGGAAGAGCGAAGTACTTGTCGGTCAGGCAGGTGAAGCAGGCGCAAATCTTGTCGGTGTGCCGCTCAAAAAATTCAGAACAGGTTTGTTGCCAGGGAAGAGGTTTCAACTTTTTCTTTGGAGGCATGAAATGACAAATTGTATCCTGTGTAAGGGAAGAAAGGCGGGTCAATATACAACAGAAACTGGAGGGAGCATGAGAGAAGTGAAAGCAAGGAACGAAGCAATTGCGAATGAAGGCACCTGCGGGAACAACTAAACGTCGTTCCAGTATGCCAGGATGGAACGAGCGGGCTCAGTGAGGTTTTTGTCCGCCTTGTAGGCGGCAATGCGGGCAGATCGGCGCCGAGAAGTTTTACTAGGCACCTGCGTGCACGACTCAGCGACCCCAAATTTGTTTGTTTCCGTGTATCGATGGGTGACTTGTATCCCCTTAATAAGTACGCACCTCAGCTATGCTTACCCGGGTCGTAAGAAAACAATGAAAGTAAATCACGCAGGATTAGTTTTGAACACACCTTAACAAGCAAACGCCGGCGTTCTTTAACACGGGTAAGAGCGGATTCCCAATATTGGGCTCGAACAAGGTACTCAGAAGCAGAAGATGATGATACGGTCGGTCGAGACGCAGACGTATTTAGGATATGAATAATCTCGGTAATTAGTGTTTCCCACTTACTGTAAACTCCTGGGATAGTTTGGCAGACATACAGCTAAGAATTTGAATAAAGAGGTGTATTTGAAACATTTCGAACGACAAACGGTATTCTATTGTTCGGAACACTGACTGGTGCGTGGGTTTGGCAACCTTTCGACTGCGACTATGCTTTGGCAAGCTTTCAGTTTGTGAGACTGGACTGTTCGTTTCACATTCGGTGGTGGTAAAAGTCGGAAGGTATGACGTTCGATATGCCGATATCCAACGCACGAGACGCGAGAGCCTGTCGTGTCTCGTACGTCGGATAGCGTTAATCCGTGCGGTACAGTACACCGTGGCGGTAAATTTACTGAACCTCTGGGCTGTACTGTACTGTACTGTCGCGCGACTGCCACGTCGGCACAAATTCCTCCAAAAACGACAGTACAGTACAGAAAAATGACTACACAGTACAGAGGAGGTTTCGTCGGTGAAACCGGGAGTTACATCGAGTGTGGAAGAATCGCCTAGTCACTGTACTGTAGTCGTGGGCGACAGGTCACGGAAGAGTCGCGCGCACTGGTTTCCACGTCCGTGTATAAACGCAAATCTTTAAAATGTTACGTTTATACAATTTCTACAGTATTCGGGAAAATAGGGAAGGCTAGTTGTTCCTACAACATATATATATATATATATATATATATATATGTCGCAAAAGCCATAAGTCAGCAACCAATGCTTGGTCGTACAACATATCATAGCGTTACAACTATTACATTGCAAAGTACGTAAGTTACTACCAGGCAAGCGAGATCTCGAATTAATTCATTCCACGCCTTTCAGGCGCCGGAAAGTAATGGTCTACTAATCTATCAGCTCCCAGTATACTCCGTCTTCGTCGTCCATTGCTTCCTGACACATGAATATTTCGTAAGAACAACGCATACACGCGAAATGTTCGGTATGCTCATTTATCGCAACAAGGTGCGAACCAGCATTAAACCATATGCGAACGTTTGCAGGAAGGTCACAATAATCGCATTTCATGACGAGTTTGCCTTGAGGCGTGGTCAGTTGTTAGTTGTTAGTGTCAAGCTGGAGTGGCACGATGGTGAGCGTAAGCAGCAAATGGAGGCTAAGTAAGAGGTATTGAGCTTTTATACCTGATCAACTAAGGCAATCGCAACTGATACAGTACTCGTCGAAAGGTGTCGTTTCGTCATTCTGGTACCAACAGACCAATAGGCGTACAACGTCGACTGGAATAACCATTAATCGCGGAGTCATCCACGCTTCACCCCATGCATATTGCTGGACTTCGGGTTTAGGCTTAGTTATTATGGGCTCTGACTAGCCCCTAGCCTGACCCTGCTTCCGTATCGTGTCCGTGACATCCTAGCACTGTACTGTACAGTAGTACAGTACAGTAGTACAGTCTTGTTCACTGTCTGGGTTTCCGAGAGCATAAAGCCTCGGCCAGACACTGTTTATGTGATTATCAGTTTGATGCTCAGCGAGCTTAGCCGGACAGCGGATCTGTCTTCCTCGCAGGTTATGGCCCGCACCGGCTTTCCGGTGATTCTGATGATGGCACAGCGCCTTGCTGTTGCCATGTTCGGCTAAGTAGGACGTAGGAGGGGTTGAGCGCCCACTTGGGCGGTGGTGTATTGTTCTCGCGGTATGGCCTTTTAGCATGGCGGTGATGGCGGCACACGTTGTGCTCGCCTTCGCTGCGCAGGAGATCGGCAGTTGGCGGATTGTTTTTTTTTACGGCAGTATCGTCGCAGCAAGGGTTTATTTGCATCGTGCGCCACTGGCCCTGGCGAGGTCGCTCCACGCGTTGTACATTTTGGCCGCTCTCATTTTCCGCTCACGACCTGTGAATCTCGATATGTTGTGCTGAGACTTCTACGGGTTATCTGGCCGCCGTGACAATTTTGTACCACCACCCTTGCTTAGCTCAACCTTCCGCTGTCTCTCTAACATGGTTACCACAGCAAATAGAATGACGCGGTCACGCGTCCGTAGATTAGAGACGATTTTTGATGATGTGGGTGCGCAGCACACTGCGACACCACACACCCCGCAGCTGCCAGCTCCGGCCACCGCGGCTGCGAGGGAGGTTCTCGACAGATGTCAACAGCTTGCTCGCGACAATTTTGACAGAAAGGTTGCGAAAATCGTTGCCACGAAAATTCTCGGAGACAAATCAGACCGCTTCGCTGGTACGGAGTCCGACGCAGTCGACATTTTTTCACAGATCATGCATGAGCTTCGAGCACAGTTTCTTCTGCAGTCGCAGGCACTTGCTCCCCTCTTTGACCTGACTGACATGACTGTTGCGGCTAGGCATGAGGGCAACGAGTTGCTGCTTTCGGCTCTGACGTTTCTGGCTCGCCCTGGCTCACCTGCTCGTGACTGGCTTGAGGCCTCTGGGTCTGACGTTCCTGGAGATGGCAAGCGTGCTGCCCTTGAGGTGGTACGCATGCTCCAGGAACGCTCAGAGCCCTTTGACTCTTTTGAGTCGCTGCTGGCGGTTCGCATCCCCAGCAGCGGAGATCCTGACCGTGAAATCCGTGAGTTCAATGGCCTGTTGCGGGACGTTCAGCGTTCCCACAACTTGCCAGAGGACGCGGTGAAGCGGCAGTTTCTCAAGGCTCTCGGCAACTCGGCACTGTATCGTGAATTGGCTAATTCTCTGGCTCGGGCTGACCAGCGGCAGGGAGTGTCTCTTCTGACTATCCGGGCTCGTGTGCGGGAGCAGTTCCGCCACGGCCTGAAAGTCTCTGGCACCCCTGTTTCTGCTTTGTCTTTCGGCGATGGCGCGTCTGACCTGACTGCGGCGTTGTCCAGTTGCAGAGGCAGCTGGAGCGCATGCAGCAGGACATTCGTGACCTGAAGCGGCAGAAGCGGGAAGGGGCACCGCCTGCGGGCAAGCACCTTACCCGCTCTGCTGCTAAGCATCATCGTGCTGGTGTTAAGCCACTTGGCACCGCTCCTCCTGTCTCGTTTGACAAGAAGAGCGGTGCCTTCGTGCCTCACTGCAGAAATGCGGAGTGTGCACAAAGTGGTTTGAAGCACTGGCATGCTGAATGCCCCAACGGCGGTCCTCAGTCTGCCCACTACTGTGGTGCAGTTGAGGACTATGAGACTGACTGCTGGCTGTTCGTTTCCAGCGTTTCTATGACGCTGGGGATGAGCATGCCTTCGAGTCGCTCTGCACGATGGAGGGTCGCCCAGAGGTGGTCGAGCTGTCGGCACATTCTTTTGTGACGGCTGAGCCCACATCTCTGCGGCACTTTCAGGATGCGGCGGCTTCCGCTCAGGATGCGGCGGCTGACGATGACGGCATGGCTCAGTTTGGTCTGGCCACATTCCACTCGGGTGCACGGGGCTCGATTCCGCCACCGCCTGCGGTTCGGCATCCCTCTGCACTCGTGGCTGGTGGTGTGCCTGCGGCTCATGACCCGCCAGTGGTTGTCCCTGGCTCTCTCGGCTTGCCTGGCTCTGTCCCGTCACTCCAGCTTGGCGACTCTGCACCGGCTCCGCTGTTTGCTGGCATGAGGATTGAGACTTCTGACATTGGCTCTGAAGGCTCTGACAATGACCAAGGCTCTGACAATGGCTCTGACGACGGGCAGCGAGTGGCTTTTGGCTCCTTCGGCACTCTTGGGCATGACTCTGACGGGGGAGCATCGCCAGCGGCCGGTGGCAGTCTAACTCCGATGTACCGTCCCCGGACTCCGCCGAGCTTTCTCCGGTGTGCATTGATGGCATCCGTGCTTTGTTGCTCCTTGCTGGCCAGTGCTACGGCGTCTCTGGTTGCCGTGGGCGGTGGTGACAGGGGCCTGGTTGAGCCCGGAGCCACCGTCCGTCGGTTTGCTGGAGATCTCTTTGCTTCGATTCCACCACTTGGTGCTGCAGGTGTCCGTGATTGGCCGCCAGATGATGGAGTTCTTTTATCTCCTTCTTCAATGCTCAAACCGCCGTGGGGTTCTACTTGTTTCAGTTCTTCGGTTGCTTTACTTTCTGCTGTCGATCCACCTTACCCACTTGGGTCTGGTGGTGCTCAATTTGAAACAGACAGCTTACAATTCACTTCGGGATTCAACTGTGCTTACATCCCGACCGCTGAACTCAGCCCCGCTGACCAGCCGTAAAGTGGCTGAGTTTACTTCGATTGTCCTGGCAGCTTGATTAGCTTTAGCCCAGTAGTGGGATGACCGGGTCAAGACCCCGGCACCCAGCTAGAAGTGATCGGTTTCCACCGAAGTGAATGTTAGGTGTTTGTTTATTATCTCGTGGCTGTATATCCTGTACCTGCTTTGCTAGGTAGTCACACCCACGGGTGGTGTGCTGGACTTCGGGTTTAGGCTTAGTTATTATGGGCTCTGACTAGCCCCTAGCCTGACCCTGCTTCCGTATCGTGTCCGTGACATCCTAGCACTGTACTGTACAGTAGTACAGTACAGTAGTACAGTCTTACTTCACTGTCTGGGTTTCCGAGAGCATAAAGCCTCGGCCAGACACTGTTTATGTGATTATCAGTTTGATGCTCAGCGAGCTTAGCCGGACAGCGGATCTGTCTTCCTCGCACATATTCAGCGCGATCGGGATAGCGTTCCGGCTCTACCAATTCAAAAAACAGATAAAACCGAGTTCGTCGGGTAAAGCGCCACATAGCCCATATCAGATCGTGCCTGTGAGGCATCGGCGGGCGGCGGACAGGGCGGTTTGCCATCGTTGTCAAAGTCCACTGGTGCAAATTGCATTCGGGGCATGGTCGGTGTACCATCTCATGGCGATGAATGGCATCTACATCGATACTGGCACGATTCCGATGCACACCAAACCTTAACACTGAAGGCATCACGAGTTTGCAGAGGCGCGTCGCTCACTCTCTGGTAGGAGGTGGCAGGGGTGGCACGATGGTGAGCGAAAGCAACAAATGAAGGCTAAGTAAGATGAATTGAGCTTTTATACCTTAGTCGGAGTCGGAGTCGGACAGCAACTGTGGGACTTCGGTATCCTGCCAGAACTCGCAATCCGCGCCAATCTTGGGCCAACATTTGTCCGCGCCAATCTTATCTTGGCCAATCTTGTGATTGTTGGTTTCATCCTATTGGTTTGCGGCATTCACCTTGAGAGGCCCAAGCCCTCCTTGGCAATATTTAAATCGCTTGAGGCCTTTAGGAGGATCATTTTCCATTCCTTCCTGGAAGACACACCGCTTCATCTTTGCATTATCAAGAATGGCGGATACCCATTACGTCCTGTTTGGGATTGTCAAGGTTGGAAATCGGTGCGGGGATTTCACTGTACGAGCCGGGTCAAATCATATATCGTCATGGGGCGAAAATGCTCCACGACGGGATTTGAACCCGTGACGTTCGCTTCTCTAGTGCGACGCTCTAACCAACTGAGCTACGCGGAGGATGATGATCCTTTCGCGCATTTCAGTGGTACTCGTACAGATCGGACTGTTACAGATCGATGATCGACTATGCGTGTGACATCGACGACGACGTACCAACATCGCGACTGCGGGCGTCTGTCATCTTTCGATCCGTAACATATCTCCCCTCTTTAAAGTGTCGTGACCTCACGACATTCGTGTCGAGTTACTTTTCAGAGGTCCGACCTCAGATGTGATGACGTGGCAGCCTGCGATGAAGCTGGGTAGCAGTTCTTGGGATGCAGCCCATCGCACCGAAGGTGCATCGCAGTTCTTGGGATGCAGCCCGAATCCACGTCATCAACGCGGGTCACATCGTGCCCATGCATACGCGATCGTAGCGCAGGTCACATCACCGTGCCCGAGCATACGCGATCTTAGCGTAGGTCACATCGTGTCCCTTATGCCGTTACATCTGAGGCGGTTTCCGAACCGTCGCTTCGATACCAATGTCAAGGTTGGAAATCGGTGCGGGGATTTCACTGTACGAGCCGGGTCAAATCATATATCGTCATGGGGCGAAAATGCTCCACGACGGGATTTGAACCCGTGACGTTCGCTTCTCTAGTGCGACGCTCTAACCAACTGAGCTACGCGGAGGATGATGATCCTTTCGCGCATTTCAGTGGTACTCGTACAGATCGGACTGTTACAGATCGATGATCGACCATGCGTGTGACATCGACGACGACGTACCAACATCGCGACTGCGGGCGTCTGTCATCTTTCGATCCGTAACAGGGATTGTTCTTCCTTACATTCGGGAAATGCGTCAACTGCGTGAGGAATACTTTGTGCAGGCATGGGTCGAAGAACGTTTCTTGTGGGCGTTGGAAGAACAAGTTTTGACGTTTTCGGGCATGTTTGGTGATGTTTGGATGCCTGTAACTTTGGCTCACTATTTCTATGAATTACGTGATCTGCTCGAAGTCGATTGGGGGGATGTTCGTGATTGGGGAAATTTCTTGCAGATATTCCCTACCTCCAACTTTGAAGCCCCATATTACGATGATGAAGGGTTCCATTGGCAAGGACCTGGCATGTCAAACAACTTCAGATTCCGGCTAGACTACATCGATTTCGACGACTTCGAAAAACGGTGGCTTCGTGAATATCATTGGGCCTGGTACAACGGCTTTTACAACGAGCATGCAGATCCTCAATGGATCTACCCGTCGCGGTACGAGTTGTCTATGAGGCCTGCCTGCAGTCGATGCCGACGCATTGATATGGATCTTACCCGTATTGGCGACGAGTACATCTGCACTGACCTTGTCGACTGTCGGCGGATGACTCGTCTTGATTTGAATTGATGGTCGAATCTCAATCGGTGGCTTTAGCCACCACCCATCTATTCTAGAAAACAATTCTTCTCGATGCGGGCAACAAAAATATCATAAGTCACGTGTATGGTACAAGCAATGGTATAAGAACCCCGATCTTCACATTTTTATAATCATTGTATGTTACATTATTACACAGTGGTTGTTACATTCCATGTGTATTCTATTCAATCGTGCATTATGACTAATCGTGGCTAATCGTGCAGGGATCCCGCCGACGGATCCGAATCGGTTGAGTCGTCCAAATGATGGCCCCATTCCGAATCTGTGTCCTCGTCAGCTACTTCAAGCTCAAACACACTATCGCAAGCCTCCCGATCGACACAGAGTTATTGAGCTTTTATACCTTAGTCGGAGTCGGAGGACAGCAACTCTGGGATTTCGGTATCATCGGTATCCTGCCAGAACTCGCAACTCGCGCGGTCGACACATAATTATGTATCGATGTGGGTAAGTCACTCGCATAACAAGTGAATCTGACCTTCCGCAATCATCGCAACAGGGCCGGTCGTATACACGATCATAGACGAATTCGTTACCATCAGCGTCATAGTCAAGGAGGTTGCGAAACCAACCGTTGCACCAGGCCCACTGGTGATCATATAACCATCGTCGGTGGAGTTCGTTAAAACTGCGATACAAATTCATACCGGAAATCCAACTAGTCCGATTAAAGTAGGACGCCTCATTGACTCTTAAGCCGCCGACGTCGTCGTTCACAATTCTCCGAGGATGAAAAAAGAAACGCGCAAGTGTCACAGGAAACACAATGATTTCTGAGGTAAATGTGCCAGGGATATCGGGGCATGTAATGCGTACTCGTGTTTCAAGGGCCCACAGAAATCGTTCTTCTACCCATGCGTGCAAAAAGCATTCCTCGCGGGAACGGCGTCTTTCCCGGATGGCGGGAAGCACAAAACGGAAAAGGACAATGTAGTAGTCTGGCATCTGGGTGTGTCGCTCACTGGTAGGAGGTGGGGTCTATCGTGAGCGAAAGCGAGAAATGAATGCTGATGAAGAGATAGGCAGGCTTTATAATGCGTGACATTTTACATACCAACGTAAGACATGTTACATAAAAAGTACAAATCGCACCCTACTATTGTCAAAAGGTCATCTCACAATGACACAACCTCGTTGCATATCGAAGACTATGTGTTATTCTTATTGTTATTATTCTACGTGCGCCTCTTCAAAGTAGCCAATGCACCGCGATGTGTGTGCGAGGAGCTTGGTGCCATCATCTGCGGGCACACGGAATGCACAGGCGGATTAGAATTTGTGGCTAGGATGATAGTAAGGCAATCCTGTCCAAGAAAGACATATACCTGGTCATCAATCGAGATTGTCGGGGTGAAAATTCGGGTGACTCTACAGTTTTAACAGATGGCGGCCAAGGCGTGTCAGACGAAAACGGGGACGGATTGGTTCTAACTCCAAGGCTCGACGCCACACGGGGTCGTGCCTCTCATGAAAATGTTTATGCCATAAATAGTTCATTCGATTCTTGTCCTCCCAAAGGTCAAAATACTTCCTCATACACTCTGGGCATTCGCCGTTTCTCATTCTAGCAGCTGAATCCCTTTGCGCTTGCCTTCTCCTATCGTACCTCGCACGGATGAAGGGCAGAACAATAAAAAACAAAACATGTTTCGGATCGACCGTCAGGTTGATTCGCTGAGCGTTCATGTTCTTGGAATGTTGGTAGGAGGTGGGTGGATGGTGAGCGTAAGCAAAAAATGAACAGGGATGCCGTGAAAGCATGTTTTATATGACCATGCAGACATGTGGTGTTTGTTCCATCCATGTGATACGCGTTCCCAAGGATTCCTTGGGCGTCCGAACAATCTGAGCTCGCAAATAATGTGCGATTGTAAAAGCATATTGTCGTTGGAATGTTGACCTGTTGACCATCGATGATTTCCCGAAAGGATTTGAGGGGACGAGGTTTGCCTAGTATTCAAAGTGGCTGCCATTATCGCTACTTCCGTAGCTACCCATGAGAGGGTTCGAAGTCGTAATCAATCCATTCTCCGACATCATTGTACTCTCCATATCTCAATCCAAATGTCAGTGGCCTCAGTACGGCGCCGGCTGCAACCGAAGCGTGCACCCGTACATCACACGTGTTAAATCTATGATCGATGGATTGCCACAAAAATATGGGCGTCCGAGAAATATATTGAAGGGACCTACTACAGACCAAGGGTGGTCAAAACAATCGACTACCATGATACAAGAACTACAATAAACAAGTGGGTTCGTTAAGTCATACACGCAGGATAAAACGATGCTATTCGTTTTTTAGGGTGCAAACCTTCATCTCCGCCTACGGCAGGTTCCCCTTTGGGTTGGGCTTGTGGCTCCAGCTTGTCGTTCGCTGACATCGTTATTCGCTTACTGGTAGGAGGTGGGGTCTATCGTGAGCGAAAGCGAGAAATGAATGCTGATGAAGAGATAGGCAGGCTTTATAATGCGTGAAATTTTACATACCAAGCATGCGTATAGGCATAGCATGAGTCATACAATGAGTGCAAGGAAATCAAACGTGGTGATACCACGATAGTTCAACATTAGATATTCACAATATATACTATTGTTTTACAACTTCTATATACAAGTTCATCGGACTGATCGAGTTATTCACACATCTGGTCGTCATCATCGGACAAGGACGACAAAGAGGCTTCCTCGTCCGAACTCTCACCCTCTTCAGCCTCCGCGTTCTCTTTATCCTCTTTATCCTCTTTATCCTCTTTATCCTCTAATGGCATGATTGCGTCGCGCAGTAAGAGTTTGGGTGTTCTATGCTGGGGTGGCTCAAAGCTCTTTGACATGTCGCTGGCGATGACTCGTTTGACCAACAAGTCATATTGCTCACCCGGGATCCATCGCTGTGTGCTTGCATTGATCTTTCGGCGCTCCTCTTCCGTGTCCCAGTCCCATGCTACTAATACTTCGCTTGGTGTATACGGCGCCACCTGCTTGGTACGTTGATGCAGCCGGAAACTTTCAGGTTTCGATGCCTTCTCCTTCGAAAGCCGGGAGTCTGCATTCTGGGCCTCCTTTTGGGAGGCGCTCGTGAGCTTAAATGTACCACAAGTCAACCACCGCAAACATTTTTCTCCTGCACCAGAAAGAAGATAAAAGAGGTATTAGATTGACATAAAACGTTGTGATGTTAAAAGCAGGTTGCGCGCGCAATCACATCAACAAACATTTCTCACCTTTCTCATTTAGCAGCTGCTCTTGTACCTCACAAAGGTACAGATATCTCGACCATCCTCGGCTCCTTCCCAGAGCGATACGAAACGGGTATTCCGTCCGGGCAGTCTTCTCGGATTCGGGAGCAATCAACACAGCCATGCTACCTTTCTTCATCTTGCTGTAGCTCACATCGTAGTCCGGGTCGTCAGTTTCTCCCAGAATGTATTGCGCAAGATGATCTCGAGCTCGTCTTCCAATGGTATTTCTTTGTGCCCCGATGTAGATAGGACGAGGTACTGGGCGCACGTGAACCGCTACGGAGTCCCGAAGGCCCTGCACGTAATCAGCCAGTTGCGCATCCGTGTAACCACGTTCAATATCATTCGTATCAGCCATTGGCTCATCGACAATCAGTACTTCCGCATCTCGCCCGTTCGCGCTCAACGCACCCGAAGGAACAGGCATCATGGGTCCAGTAACCTCAAAGGGAGCCTCGTGCAGCACCCACGTTGTCTTCTCTTTCAGTTCGAACGTTCCTGCCGCAATGTCACGTTGCATTTGAACATACCCTTGAAGAAAGGTATTTGCGCGCTTGGCTAGAAATTGAAGCCGCTCCGCCTCCTCGGTGGTTGCGACATCTGCAAAACAAAACCCGAGAAATTAAGAAGGCCACTTACATTTGAAATATGACAAATCAAATCGTAATCGCTAGCAGTGCAGTGCTTACCTCGAATGCATAAGCAAAGATTCCTCTGGCATTGAATGACAAGATCCTCGATCTCTTTCAATGGATTGCTCGTAGACTTCCTGGAAGTCGCAAGCTGCTTCGCTTGTTTCCGTGCGCTCAATTCGTTAATGGATTTAGGCTCGACAAAGCATGGTGAGCCCTCGGGCAGGCTGCTCTTAAATACCTTCACCCCACCTTCCTTTGGAAGCCAGACTGGATCGAATGAATAACGTTTCGCCTGCACTAACACGTCGCCTGTGGGCCCAGAAAAAATCTTGAATGCGTGTTGGAAGCTGACATCGCGCACTTCGGTATAGCATCCATGCATCCAGCCCTTGATATCGTGCACCTCATCGATCAGTTGACATTCCGAAACTACTCCATCCTTAAAGCAGTTCCTAGCCACCTCCATCAAATGCTCGATGTCCCAAACGTTCAGCCTCCTCAAAGCCACAGAAAACCTTGAAAACATCTGATCGATATTTTCGTGTGTATGTCCCACGATCAGATAGTTGATCTTCACCTTGCGGAATACCCCACGTTTGACCAGCATGGCACAATAAGCAATCAAGAAGTGGCTCTTATTATTGCTGCTTACATTGTCCAATTGTAGATACAATACTTCCGGTAACGGATGCCCACCCGATCGTCGATGCTCATGAACTCGTGCTACTGCCCGTTGCACTTCTGTAAGTATTCTCTTAAGTTTTCTTAAGTTTGCTTAACTTTTCTTAAGTTTTCTTATCTTTTCTTAACTTTTTGCGTATAAACCCCCACAAGCCTCCATACGTATAAATTGTAGCGTTGCAGTTAGCTATTGGCCGATGGAGTTATACATCGGTGATATAAGTAAAACTTAAGAAAACTTAAGAAAAATGACACCCAATGACACTTAAGCAAAATGACCGATGACACACACCCCACCCTATGACACTTAAGAAAAGTGACCGATGACACACACCCCACCCTATGACACTTAAGCAAATGACCGATGACACCCACCCCACCTTGCGTGCACTTTAAGACAAATGACCGTTGACACCCACCCCACCCTATGACACTTAAGCAAAATGACCGATGACACCCACCTCTAATCTCTATGACACTTAAGCAAAATGACCGGTGACACACACCCCACCTTATGACACTTAAGCAAAATGACCGATGACACACCCCAATCTCTATCACACTTAAGACAAATGACCGATGACACCCACCCCACCCTATGACACTTAAGCAAAATGACTGGTGACACACACCCCACCCTACGACACTTAAGACAAATGACCGATGACACACACCCCAATTCTATGACACTTAAGCAAAATGACCGATGACACCTTACTCCCACCCTATGACACTTAAGCAAAATGACCGATGACACCACCCCACCCTATCACACTTAAGACAAATGACCGATGACACACACCCCACCCTATGACACTTAAGACAAATGACCGATGACACACACCCCACCCTATGACACTTAAGACAAATGACAGATGTCACATCCCCTAC
This sequence comes from Cymbomonas tetramitiformis, assembly GCA_001247695.2. Taxonomy (NCBI): domain Eukaryota; kingdom Viridiplantae; phylum Chlorophyta; class Pyramimonadophyceae; order Pyramimonadales; family Pyramimonadaceae; genus Cymbomonas; species Cymbomonas tetramitiformis. The sequence goes on from LGRX02009041.1 coordinate 23,189, forward strand.
CCTATGACCAAGTGTAAACATACATACATACGTCGTAATGCGATTGGCTCAAACTAACAATGAACAACATATCCAAACTAATGTGCATGCAGCCTGCCGCACGCACGATCACCTAACAAGCAACGGATAAGGTTAGCAAGCTAAGCAACCATACAGTCTTCGAAAGCTGGTCCATGTCCTGCATCCATCTCCTGCAAACAAGTCAAGCAAACAATTAGTAAGCGCACAATCATGTGACCCTCAAGCACCCCTCAAATCACTGCCCACGACACAGCTGTGACTGTCAGTAATTGTGGGCCGTGTTGGGGGGGCATAAAGTGAGGCGTGTGACCCCCAAGCACCCCTCAAATCACTGCCCACGACACAGTTGTCATGGGCAGTGATCGTGGGCCGTGTTGGGGGGCATAAGGTGAGGCGTGTGACCCCCAAGCACCCCTTAGATCACTGCCCATGACATAGTTGTCATAGGCAGTGACTGTGGACCGTGTCGGGGGGCATAAGGTGAGGCGTGTGACCCCCAAGCACCCCTCAGATCACTGCCCATGACAAGCCGGACTAAGTTGTTACGGGCGGTGATTGTGGCCCGTGTGGGGGGGCATGAGGTGAGGCATGTGACCCCCAAGCACCCCTCAGATCACTGCCCATGTCATAGCTATCACTGGCGGTGATTGTGGGCCGTGTGGGGGAGCATAAGGTGAGGCATGCGACCTCCAAGCACCCCTCAAATCACTGCCCATGACACAACCGTCCCGGGCAATGACCGTGGGCCGTGTCGGGGGGCATACGGTGAGGCGTGTGACCCCCAAGCACCCCTCAAATCACTGCCCACGACACAGCTGTCATGGGCAGTGACTGTGGGCCGTGTTGGGGGGCATAAGGTGAGGCGTGTGACCCCCAAGCACCCCTCAATCACTGCCCATGACATAGTTGTCACAGGCAGTGACTGTGGACCGTGTCGGGGGGCATAAGGTGAGGCGTGTGACCCCCAAGCACCCCTCAGATCACTGCCCATGACAAGCCGGACTAAGCTGTTACGGGCGGTGATTGTGGGCCGTGTGGGGGGGGCATGAGGTGAGGCATGTGACCCCCAAGCACCCCTCAGATCACTGCCCATGTCATAGCTATCACTGGCGGTGATTGTGGGCCGTGTGGGGGAGCATAAGGTGAGGCATGCGACCCCCAAGCACCCCTCAAATCACTGCCCATGACACAACCGTCCCGGGCAGTGACTGTGGGCCGTGTCGGGGGGCATACGGTGAGGCGGGTGACCCCCATGCACCCCTCAAATCACTGCCCACGACACAGCTATCACGGGCAG